>JAWZYV010015671.1:0-99885 GCA_038373885.1 Cheiracanthium punctorium
TGTGAGCATGTGTCAATCGCCAAATAATGAAAAAGTCGCCATTGGTGACAAGCTATCCTGTCTGTTCCGTAGCTTTTTATTAACTTTACATGTACGCAAGTCGCCAAATAATGAAAAATCGCCATGGGTGGCAAATTCGCAAGGTGTCCATTAGGTTTTACATTATTAAAAATACAGCTGAAACAGATGTTCTGATTTTATTATGCTTTAGCTCCTGATTAATATAACTTTTGAATGGCAACATTAAATATCATTGTGTTTCTGAGGAGTGCAAATAATTTTTCCAGCGATTATAAGCGGAGTCCGCATTCCAGGTGCAGTATAGCTCAGGACCCGTACAAAACGGATTCCCATAACAAAATATCTTCCGTGTTATGAGGGGGAGGGGGTCTACTGTAGTGTGAAGCTTAAATTTTTATGTACCAATGAACATGCAAAAACCAAGCAATGTATAGCTCAGTAACATTCTATCTGATCAAATCTTCGGGTTTTGTGTGTTGAAATTATGTCTTTTTTACGAATAAGCCTTATTAGGGGCCTTGGCCCATAATTTATTAGTCTTTTTTAGATATCCGAAAAAAGAAAAAACATTCACAAGTTCTATACATGTAAATTTATCAGTTTCCTGGTAAACAAAATAAAAACATTAACTACTTATTTATTCTCATAGAACTTTTTACAGGTGACATGTTTGGAAGTAGCATTTTCACAAATATTTGATATTTCTTTTTTTTTTTTTTTTTTCGTGTGGCAGTCTTAAAAACAGATGTCAACACCACAAACAGGCTATAAGTACCATTCATATCACATCCGTTTCCAGTTATTACTGCCCTCTATTTTTCTGCCAGATACCAGATACCGAGTATCCGGCCAAACTTTCAGCCGGATATCCCGTAATCCTGCGGCAGTATGTTTTCTTTTTTATTCAGTTTTATTTTCACTAGTTTTCTTATTATTCTCAGCTATTACTTTATTATATATATTTTCTCATCAAGTTAAAATCATTTAATTCAAAAATCAGAAATCTTTTTGGAATTTTTCCACGAAGTTAGTACCAATTCTATTGCAACTAATGTTAATACAAATAACAATGTCGTTGAATCAGTTCTTCAATAGTTAGATAAATATCTTACAAAATGAGTTATTGAAAGGAAAACATGCCCATCCAACTGTTGGAAAATCAAAGTAAAAAATTTCCCTCCTTTAATCAAAATTTGGCGGTGGGGAAACTTTTTTCAGTAACTGCCAATTATCCATAAAGTTAAATGCATTTTCTACTACCAGTGCTACAGCTAGAAGACTTTTCTTATAAGCAGGGTCAATTTATGGGGAGAAAATAGGTAACCGAATTCTAACAAAGATTGCAAAACAGTGTTAGCGATTTTGCACCAACCGACCTTAAAAAATGATAGAAGTGCTTAATTTTTTTTTTTTTTTTAGTTTTCTACACATGGTAAAATATATTCTAAAAAAGTATTTAAAATAATATTTTCACAAAACTTTTTCTCATTTTTTATTATTGAAGTTTTTTGAATTTATTCATTTATTATATTTATTTATATTATTTCTAAGTATATAATTTTAGGCCGGATGCACTGCCGGATATTTGTAATATCCGGCTACTGCCAATTATCCGGTAAGTAGGCCGGATGCAGCATATTTACCGCATATCCGTTGCATCCCTATTTGTACAGTGCCCACCATGTTAACTTCTTTCTCTTAAATAGGTGCCATTAAGATTAAAGTTAAATGCATTTTCATAATATTATGCAAGTTTGTGATAATAAGATAAAATTCAAGCTCAAACAGAATAAACGAAATGACTAAACCCTAAAGTGAAGTTTTTTTTTTTTTTTTACTCTCTTAATGTATGACCATTCTGTTACGAAGAGTTTATCTTCCATTATGTTTTAATTTTTACTTTCCGAACATGTACCATGTAAGGAAAGTATTGTAATCATGAAAAAATTCGAATTCGAGATTTTGGTGTATTTACACGTTTTGAGGTCTTCTGAATTGATTTATGCTATTTTTACGAGATGTATGTATGTATGTGTGTATGTGTGTGTGTGTGTGTATGTGTGTTTGTGTGTATGTGAGTGAACACGATAGCTCCTGAACGGGGCATTCGATTGTGCTCAAATTGGGTATATATGTTATAAACTACCGTCGCAAGACCGGTATTGATTTGGGTGTGTATAGGACTTATAGTTTTTCTACAGGGCTACGACAAAGATTTCTTTTACATTATGGTCTATGGGGGAAAATTCTTGAAAGTACGCTAGCGTTTAAACGGTACATTCGATTGAGCTCAAATTGGGTATACATGTTATAAACCACCATCATAAGACCGATATTGATTTTGGTGTGTGTAGGACTTATAGTTTTTCTACAGGGCTACGACAAAGATTTCTTTTACATTATGGCCTATGGGGAGACATTCTTGAAAGTGCGCTAGCGTTTAAACAGTGCATTCGATTGAGCTTCAATTTGGTATATATGTTTGAATTATTCATCGATTAAAATTTATTTAAATTCTTGGTAATGATCTTAATCGTAAGTGTTCGGAAAGTCGAGTGGAGTCACTCCAGATTTTTATATTGAGAAACTTGAGGCTTACATAACATTGTTAAAATCTGGCAACTAGGTTGTAGAGCTAGTGCGGACAATGTCCCTTTAACCCCCCCCCCCTGCAGCTCGACAACAGACGCAGGGTCTGGAACTAGGCCTTTAAAGTCGAAAAATGCTTGCGAGCAATCTTCTTTCTTGGTGCAGTGATTACATCGCTGAACAATCACATTTTCGTACTTTGGTCAAACATAACACTAATTTAACTTTTAAGGAAATATCTTATTTTAATGGAAAGATCTTGTGTATGAAACAGGCATGTATAATAATAATAATAATAATAAAAGGATAATTAAAATCTGAAACACTTTCATATTTTTAAATATGTACTGCTAAAAGTTCTATATATTAAAAGCGTATCATAATCTATGCGTCGTCCCAATTTTTCTTCCTTGTTCCATTAACCCATTTATGCCTAGCGTCCTTTTTTTGGGACGGCATTTTCGCTATCAGTCGAAAACGTTATTTATTTTTCCTAGCCTTTATTCGCGAGTATTGAACCTCAATTCCACAAAATATTTTAATATGGCCAAGTAGGATGTTGACATTTCAATTTTTATACATAATGATTTTAAATGAAATCATCCCTTGTTCAAAAAGTTGACATCAGAAATTTATCAATTGCTGTTGGTGTTAGCAAAAATCGAAGAAAGTCGCAAAAATATCCAGGCACGAATGGGTTAACACTGTGCCGTTCGGCGACACCACAGTGGTGTCGAGCGTGAAGTATTCTAAAAGCTCGACAGCACCACAGTTGGTGTCGTAATGTGATATTAGTATTTTCCATTTATTTGATCACTAGGTCAGTTTCTGACGTTGTGCTAAAGGAATTCCAAGGCTGAAACAGAAGGTCAGAAACTAGTCTACTGCACGAAAACCTTTGCGGCTACCCAAACCCGGCGCTAAACGAAGAAAGTTTTACGAGTCATGCGGACGGCAAAGTGTTGAGTTGGAGAGTGTATCATTATTCATGAATGTGCCACATTTTTATGCTTTGTTCCATAAAGCACTTCTTTGGAATCGAAATCTATATTAGAATTGCCTGTTCAAACTGTTTTACAATTTTCGCCAGACATATTATAACTGTACTTCTCCTTTGTAATGAACTATAGGGTTTGCTAGTTTCTCGTCAAATACGGAAGATATCGCCAAGCTAGGTTCAGTTTTGGAAACATGTTTTTTGGCTCCAACTTAAAGGTATATAATCGAAAATGGCAAACTTTAATGACTTTCAACATTTTACCCCCCTCCCCCCTCCCTTTGTGTTATCTAGCAACTGTATACGTACCACAGACCTAGATGAGAAAGAAGTTTCAATTTCTGAAGTACATCCATTATCATCACAATTTTGGAATACACCCGATGTACAGTAAAATGGAATTGCCACAGTTCCTTATGCTTATGCTTATTTTAATTGAAATATCTAATTAATTAACTGCTCGAGGAATGGGTAACTTAAAATAGCATTTCTGGCGCAATTTGTTTTTAAAATTTTACTTAAATATTTTCCTTTCGGCAATAAAGCTCCATTTTCTGAACTGCCTCTTCAGCTTATTATTTATTTTAGCTGGAAGATCAGATCACTTTGAGATGTGATGAGCAAAGTGTAAATCCTTTTGACAAATTTGAAATCAATTACAATTGCCTTTCAGGTGCGTTTTTAAATTCAAGAATTCTGTGTAATTAATTTTCTGCTAGCTTTGATTTATTTGATAACATAAGAATTTATTTATCATTTCGTTTACATGTTATTTGCCCTTACTTAAAAACGAAATGTTACATTAATTTGAAATACAAAGGTTGGTACGTTCTATATATATCACTGCATTATTTCATGTACACGGACTGTGAATTTATAAACAAACGCAGATCATTGGAACATGATTTACAAAACTTTAGTAACTACTCATATTCATTGCTAAAACTTGAATGTAAAAAAGATTGCTAAGTAAGAACAATCAGAAATTCGGTAATCTTTCAAGCGAACAAAATGCGGATTTTGCAGTGTGCGCTTATGAAGCCCATACTCTACTTCAGAATGGAGAAGTTGATCACAAAGACAGTTTTTGTCTATCTCTCGCGATCTGTTATCTTAGAAACCTGATAGACTGCATCATAAATAGAACACCATTAGGAATGTTATGAGTTTGATTATATATTTAACCCTCTGAGCGTCCTGGAAATGGGCAAATAAGTTGTTTTTTACGGTAAAATTTTCATGTAGCTTTAAAATAATACAAAAAATAAAATTTTGATAGGAAGATTTGTAATTATTAAAAAACAAGTTCCTAAATTACATACAAGCTTGAATATCGGAACATATTTTATGATACATGTCTGTTATAAATAATTTAAGTTATAGATGCATTGCAGTGAAAACTGGAATGAAGTTGACGGGATTTTACGTATCAGCCGCTTGGAGGGTTAATATTCACTATGATTTGCTTTCAGTTTCTTAAATTTAATCAGTTTTAAAGTCAAGAAATTTATATATTTATTTCTGTGTTCTCACTTTTCCTTACTTCGGCTTTCAAAATTTGTATTTCGTTTTCTCCAAATGCAGTAGCCTTTTAAAGTAAATAAAAAACTTTGTAAAAAACACACATAAGAAGTAAAAGGAAAGAGGATACGCGTTTCGTTCAAAAATTGTTTTGAACTTCTTCAGTCCAAGCCCTTCGACGTAAAGAACACAGGGAACTGAAAAGAGAAAAACAAGCAAGATGTTGCCACAAGGGGCAAAGAAAAGTCGAACAAAACCACGGAGAGGGGAGAAAAAAAAAATTAAAAAAGGGGGATAAAAAGGAAAGGAAAGAAGCACAAAAATACAGAAATAAAAAAGGAATAAAAAAGGGAACACACAAGTACAAACACACACACAAAAAAGAGAAAACAGAACAAACAAGCAAAAAACAAATAGCACACGGTTTTTTTTTTTTTTTTTTTTTTTTTTTTTTTTTAAAACCACGAACAGGACAGCACAATAAATATATATATAAAAAACAGCCTTTTACTGAGCCAGTAGCCTTTTACTGAGTATTAATTTTTCACTGTGTGGCGTCTCTTGTGCTAAAAATAAGTTTTTTTCCTGTGTCGGTTTGCAATCGTAAAGTGTTTCTTCTTCCCTTCTGCCCCCTGCAGTTGGCTGTTGTTTTGGCATATTTTATTTCAATTATTTTTGATTTCTTGCACCGGCTTTCAAAATTATCCAATCACTGCTTTTTTACTTTAATTTCATTAGTCTAAATTTATTGTAGCTCTGTACTTGGTGTTGTCTCTCTCGGCAGATCCCGTTAGCATCGGATTCTTCTAGCATCCGATGTAATTTAAGACATAATTTCCGCTGGCCACCACCAGACGGCGATATTTAATAGTTTATTTTAAATTGTTGCTCCAATAAATAGTTTTAAATGCATATGATGCCCATGTGATTTTGTGATTAGCAGATGAGTGTTTTGAAACTGAGTTTTGCTACGACAAATGTAATTAATTACGGATTTAAAGTAAATTCTTCAGTTCAACCATATACACTGTCATCATTATTACACATTTTCTAGTCAGAATACACACCTAAGATTTTTCTAGTTAGAAACATGTAAACTCAGTCTTCCCATTAATAAATAAATTCTAAATATGTCTTTATCTGTAGCTGTTTTGAACTAATTTTGTCAATAATTACTCAAGTCTTTTTAATTCTCCTAGACGTGAATTTTTTGGCCCATTAAATAATTATGCTGTTTTCATTTAAACAGGTATTAATAGCTTCCCAGAGCTGGAGAAAATGTCACCTTGTACTGAACTGCTCCACACCTAGTTTGCATTACAGACTTCACTCTCCATACTTAAAGTCGATCGCGACATATTTGTAAGATGAAATGTAGATCCTATGCACACAAAAGATGGCCGCCTCTGCTCTACCAGCTCAGCCCACATATGCGCATAAGCTTGCGTATTCGGTACAGAATATTTGCAACTCTCTTTTGCAAAAGAAATGCTTTTAAATAATATCTAAAAACAACTTGATGAACTATAAACATCCAAGGGCGTAGCCAGAAATTTTTCATGGGGGGGGGGTTACGACTACTACAACTCATATATATGTATACGTGGGTGTGACAATGTAGTGAAGAATATACATTTTGTATGGCAAAAAATTCCTCATGGGGGGGTTATGACCCCCCTAACCCCCCCCCCTTGGCTACGCCCCTGAACACCTTAGTTAAATAGAGATTTATATTAAAGAAAATTGTAGTAAAAGTTATAGCTGTTGGTAATATTACTAGCTGTGTTTGGTTGCTAAGTTCAGTTGCTCCATGTTAAAATTTAAAAGATTTATTTATTCTGTTGCTACAAAATACTTTTGTAATAACTTTGAACATGTCATCTTTGTTTAAAAATAGTTCAACATGTTGTTTTGCTCTTTTCATGAATAGTAAAACTTGAAAATCTCTTAATTTTGAAAGGCATTGTGTATGCATTAGCTGTATTTAAAACAATAATCGTTAGAAACAGTTTTTGAAATGGAATTAAAACTATTTTTTAGAGTATTAATGATTCAAATTAAAGCAAAAGCGAGTCATGCAGATGTTTTATGAACAAGTTTTTTTTTCTCAAATGTAATTAATTTATTAAAGAAGTCTTTTTTCATTATTTTTGTATGTAGGCTTTCTCAAAATAATACTTTGGAAATATAATTGATAAAACATCATCATTATTTCAAAAAAACACAATTTGAATTTGCTCCTACTTGGTATACGGATGATCTTGAGTGCTTGGTAAATTTACTCAAAATATTAATAAATTTTGTTTTATATCCCTCCTCCGACATCCGAAATTTATCTCTATTTAAAAAAAAAGTAACGGCCGCTGCCACCGCCGCCGCTGTCAAAAGCTTGTTCTTCTATCGCCTCCGAAACCGTGGGGATTTGAGCTTCGATAAAGCTATCCACGGATTTGGAAAATTCCGAGGAACCTGATAAGTTGACTTAAATTTCGAAAATCGAATTACTTTAGAAGATATTAATAAAAAACTGAAAAAAATAAACATAATGCTTGCCAGATTTGGCATAAAATCATTCATTCCTTTGCAACAAAGCGTTTCCAAGTATGTGAAATCGCGTGAAATTCACAAACATGAAATAGAATTACACCCATTTTACGCCAAATTAAAAAGTATATGAAATAAATAACTCAAATTGTGTTACACAAAGTTAACAATTTTCAAATAGTAAGTTTTCTTAGACAACAGGAGTTTACAATTAGCGATTGTTCGTTTTCCCAAAACAGAATAACTAATAGTAACTGATTTAAAAAGCGCTATCTTCTCATTAGGTACGATCTGGCAAAATGGTATCGCTCCAAGCAGGGAGAATCTAAACCGCGAGTTCCAATATGTTAGAACCCAGTATCTTGAAAATGAAAAAGAATTAAAATGTAGATTATTTTAAATCCGGTTAGGTTCAGTTTGGGTATTGGCTACCAGTAGAAATATTTGGCGAGTTTAACTATGACATTATAGTAGTTATATACAGATAGGTTATTTATCAGCGCGACGAGATGATATATTTCGTGGTTCTAAATAATCCAATCTGCAAAGGATTACGTATATGAATATATGAAGAACAGTTTTCCCGTAACCTTACATGAGCAGTGATTATCCATTATGAGCATGTGTAAATCGCCAAATAATGAAAAATCGCCATGGGTGGCAAGCTAGCCTAGCTGTTCCGTAGTTTTTATCAAAGAAAACATATGAAGTGCTGTTTTCTGAGAGCTAAATATTAACGATACATATACGTTAGTAGAAAATTATGAAAAGTCTGCAATGGGAAGCAAATACGCAAGGTGTTCCACAGGTTTTACAAAATTCCAAAATAGTGTGAAGCTTAAATTTTTATGTTCCAAGGAACATGCAAGACCCAAGCGATGCGCAGCTCTGTAACATTCTATCTGATCCAATATTTGGTTTTTTTCTATTGAAATAATGCCTTTTTCTACAAATAAGAATTATTAGGGGCCGAATACCTCATACGAAAAGCGAGCGCAGCGAGTCAAGGGGCCTTGGCCCCTTGTAAATATAAATTGAATATATAGATTTGCTGTTCAACTTCGTCTCTCACATTTTGTTTTAATACGTAGTTAAGATCTTAAAAATAACTGCACACAATAATAAAAGACACTTATAGAATTCAAAAGATAACGCCATACATTCATGTTGTATTAGAACATATGTAATTGAAATTAAAGCTGTGTTTTAATTTTTCAATAAAATTTCGTATAAATTATAAGATAAGCATCATTTGAAGTGTCAGAAAAAATAATTGTTAATTCGAGCTCCAGAGAATAATTGATTGGAATTGAGACTGTCATTTCATCAATTGAAAAAGTACATAATGAATATTTTCTCATTTTCTACAACCGTTTTTTTAAATTTGAAAAAATCCCACAGACGGAATTTACTAACTATAAAAAGTTAATTAGCATATCTTTTTAAATCCAGAACCAATCTAATTTTAAACAACAACAACAATAAAACCTTATAACATTAATTGTAAAGTGCGATCAAAAATTTGAGTAAAATGTAAAATGTTTTGACTTTTTAAAGAATTTAAAATATTTTATCTTAACTTTGTAATTAGGTTAATTGAATCAATAAATCAGCAAAGCAGCTGCCGATAACTCAATGACTACGTTTAAATTTATCGTACAACTGTTTTAATTATTGTCGAGATAAAAGAGAATTGACGATGGAAAAATGTAATTACGCGAGATTATTACTTTTGAAAAAAAATGTATTAATTGCGAAATGAGATATTTGCTTGATGGATTCGTTTCGATTTTAGGAAACTGAAGCGTGAAATAAATTTTATGATTTTAAGAATTTATATTTTCATAGCTACGTTGAGTTTTGTTTGATTGTGAGTTGTTAAAGACGAATAATGTGTTTTTAGTTCTGTCGACAGAGGTATGCTTTGAGTATTAAGGTATGTGAAGTGGTTTTTGTTATCCCATAAATGCACAGGGAACATTTAGAATAATAAAGTTTTATGTAGTACCATAAATTAATGAACACAAAATAAGCTAACTTTCGGGCTCTTTTCTTTGCCTGATTCACTGGTGTGTGTATGTGTGTGTGCTTGGGGGTGGGCAGCCGTGTCTTATGGAATTTTTAGAAAAGCCTTTCTCAATAATTAAAATGACCTTTCAAAATGGACAAGGAAAGGTTTGCAAAACACCATCTACTTACGTATTTTTTTCTCAATTTTTCGAAATCTGATTTTATTGCAAATGTGCACAGAACTGTTTCTAAAGAGTTAGTCTATTTTTTTTAACTGCCTCTCAAGCTTAGTTATTTTCTTTAAAAATTGTTCAAACTCGCATGGTTTCTTAAATGAGCCACCTCAACCCTTTCAAACCTAATTAAATAATTTCTCTTTAACAGGTTATTTTTTGAAATAATAGAAGTTAAATTTGTTCCTCATTAGCCCGATTATAAACCATACTTTTTGGCTGATCATTCCCCATTAAAAACGTGACTGGCGTTAAATTCGAGGTCTAAATATAGGATTTTTCTAATAATCTTGATGAAAAATTTCGGGGTGGATTTATAATGAGTGCCGCGTTATATTCGGGCTAATACTTAAAAAAAAATCCCTATTATGAATTTTCCTAGGACAATACGTTTTCCTTTAAGTACACAAATCAGGATATTCATCTTACATGGTAGTAGGATAATTTTTGTGTCCTTGGTTGAGAGAGAACACCATGTCTGAATTTCTCCTTTTTTTTCAAATTCACAAAACTAAGGAAATATGTCCCTCAACTGTATCGAATGATATCAACTCTACAAAAAACACACACAACAAAATACTAGTGCTAAAAAATACTAATTTAATGCTTTGTAGAATAACACATATAAGAATAAAGATACTGCAAAACGATCCTTTCGAGGGGTACTAAAAGTGTACAATTCTTCAATCGCGAATAAGGCTTCAACATCCCCACTTTTGAAAATGTAAAAATATTGTTGCACTCATCTTCTACGCGAAGCTGAATACATGGATCAACAGAATCATCTAATACAAAATTGGTGCCTGCGTAGATGGCGTAGCTTTCGTGGAACTGAAGAAGGGTAAAATTACTGTACGACTCGAAACAGTCATTAATGCAGTATCTTTGTTTGAGTGTGTTAAATAAGTTTTTAAATGCTTTTATAGACTGTAAACTTTGTAACGTAACCTTAGAAAAAAAAAATATTTCGACGATTAATGAATAATGCCTTCACTTTAATATTAACCAATAAAATGTTGTAAAATTTTTATTTTCTCTGTTCAATACATTGCGTACTTGAAAATAAACTGAAAAGATCAATATCTGGACAAAATACAATCTTTTTTTCTTTTTTATACTATTTTTCTTTCCAAATTTCATTACACAATACACACGCATTTTATCAAATTCTCGAAGTAAACACATTTCAAAAGGCACTAGATAGGATCTTTTCTAAAAAGATGATTTCCAAACTCAAGTCCGATACCGAGGATTTTACTTTTAAAAATCAACTTGATTTTGTTGAAATGCTCTGGTATATTTATTTTTGTTTGCTCTTTATTTTTCATTACTTTTTAGAAATCTGTTACTTTCTCAGAAGTGAAAAATAGAGAAACATGAATCAATTTCTCAAGGGAGAGAGTTTACTTTGAACATGCTTCAAAAAGATATGCAGTCAAACAACTTATGTGGTCACCCGCTTATAAGGTCGCTGCGCATATATGGTCACTTTCGAAAAGTCCCGGCTGACTGAATAAGAATTCTATATATTTTAATATCGCGTAATCACTGTGGGAAGTATTATTGGAAATTCAGAAAGCTATCTTTCTGTAAGAGATAAGCGATCTAGCCTTTCTTCATTGTGTTGATAAGGAAAAGGACAGTTTGCAAGATTACAAAAGGGCTAAACTCCCCGACCTCACGTTTAGTACTGAATAAGCCACTCATTTCTTTGAAAAGAGGATTGCATATTGCTCTATCCACTGTTTAGAAAGGGAAACAAAATGTCAGATGCAGAGCATGTGTCACAGCCATTCCTGGAATAAGTTCCAAGTTTGTTTCACGTGTTTTCTCACTGCATTTTTGCTGAGCAATGTTATGTACTTTTTTACGCAATCTGAGGCCTCAGAGGCACATTTAAAAGCTGTTAGTGATTTTGAAAATGTAGTATCTAAACCGAAGGAAAGGCAATCCTACATAAATAAATATTTTAAATGCTAAATTGTGTTTCAGCAATTAAATATAAAATATTAATCCAATAACAATATATAATTCTGTTTTTCCTAATACATATTTATATATTAAATTACTTTCAAAAATATGCATCTGAGTTAAAATAGATGTTTGTTTACTAGTATCGCATGTATGGTCCCTACCAGCAATTTTGCTCGGGCCGTCATCGGCTGGCTGCGTGGCCGGTGGTAGCCCGAGCAAAATTGCTAGTAGGGGTCAACCTGCTTATAAGGTCACTTTTTTACGATCCCCACGGGTATAACGAGGTATGACTGTATTCGGTTTAAAATATAAAAATGACTTAGAAAATAAACTAATGTGTATGAAGCTTCATACTATTTCTTAAATAGTATAGTGTATGCTGGGTGATGTCCTGTAGGTGAATATACAGGGTATACTTCATTCATGGGTCCAAATCTACGAAGTGATCAATTTAAAAAGTACGCGTTTGTTTTTTTAATTACCCTTAAATCTGCCGGATGTGGCAAGTATTCTAACAATGAAGTATAATTGTTTGAACCTTGTCTAAGTGTGGGAGACAATTTTTAACACTGTCGGACTGTTAAAACTTTGTTTGCGAAGTAAAACAGATATGATTACTCGCAATGTTACTAAATCCATCGATAAATTTAATTTCACAGCCACCATTTTTTCGCCACAATTTTGAATGCAAACATGAACACGTCGAACCAAGTTTCCAGAGAAGTTCTGCGAAGATCGATGAATTAAAACACATTGCAACTGAAGAAATCTCGTCCATAACACTAACAATATTGCGAAGTGCTGTCAAAAGACTTTGTACGACGTGCTCATGTTTGCATTCAAAATGGTAGCAAACATGTTCAACATTTGTTGGAAGGAATGATAAAGTAAATAATGTGAATTAAATTATGTTTTTCAAAAATAAAATTATCACACGATTAAGTAACTTTGTGCATCTATCTCTATTTCGGTTTTACTTATCAAATATAGTTGTAACAGTCCAACAGCGTTGGATATTATCACTCACACTTAAACAAGGTTCAATCAATTATAATTCAGCGTTAGAATAGTTGTCACATCCAAGGTTAATAAGAAAAACCAACGGGTATACTCTTTTAAATGGATCACCTGCAGGGTGCGAATTGACGGGGGGTATGCCGGGGATTGTCCCCGGCTGAAGAATGTAATATCCCTGGCTAGAGAAATATTAATGGATCCCTGCCAGGGATACTATTTATCCCCTGCTGGAGAAATTTTAAAATTAGTCTCTTTCCTTACAAGAGGCGTAGCCAAGGAGGGGAATTTTTTGCCATACAAAATGTATATTCTTCACTACATCATCACACACACGTATACACATATATGTGTTGTAATAGTCGTAACCCCTCCCCTCCCATGAAAAATTTCTGGCTACGCCCCTGGTCCTTACAAATTCAGTACCTAACGATTTTAAGTATTGAGAATCGAAATTCTTTTTGTTTATTAGACAAAGGAGCAAGTTTCAAATATCCCTTTGAAATAGATATACATGCCTGATGCCACTTCTCATTCTGCAACTGGGGTCAGGTTTCAAATTAAGACTGCGAAATGATCGAACAAGCGCTGCTCTGCCGCGAGCCGAATTTGAGGGTAGACGAGAATCGCTGTGCATAGAAAATCGGTGGTCGACTTTTATTTGAATTTAAATCCCTTCCCAGACATGTTGGCGACTGCATTTGTCGTGTAATACCTAATATATTATGTGAGTGGAGCATTTTACGCCTTCCCTCTTTTTTTTTTTTCCTTTACAAATGTCCCCTCGTGGAGAATGTTTTCTTTCAAATGTCCCCCGCTGGAGAAAATGTTCAATTCACACCCTGATCACCTGTATAATAAACCTATTCCTATATGCAAAGAAATCATGGATCAATACTTAAGGATAGCAATCATGTGAAAGATTTAAGTTCTCAAAATGGTCTCCAAAAATCCGACACCAGAGGACTCTGTTTAAAGCAAAGGGCTAGCATGTATGCCGCATTATCTGTCGCCGATACAGCAAGTTAATAGGCTTGTACCATGTTTACTAACAAATAGCTCAGTGACATTACGTAGAGTAAGCTTATTGGTTAATCATGCCTACCAGATGTCCCGTAGAAAAAGACTATTGGCTAGTTTTTCCAACCAAGAGGAAGTGTGACGGCAATGTTACAAGCTTATAGGCTTCGAAGTAATGACGTTACACATGAGAAAGAAATAAAATGCAGCATAGCTGGAATGCTCCGTGAAAATTCCATGTATTTTTAACATGTAGTAAGTTAATGTTCTATTTGTTTTACATTTATGTATTTTTATTTTTAAAGTCTAAGAGATGCAGAAATGAGTTCAGCTTCATTTGATAGTTCAATTTTACCACTTAAAGGCCGACAATTCATTCTGCTACAAGGTAAATCTACTGCCGTTAAAAATAGAAAATGAAATTATCCAAGGGAGCAAGAATTAAATATATTGAGTATAAATTAACAAACAATTATAATTCAGTGTTAGAATAGTTGTCACATCCGCCAGATTTAAGGTTAATTAGAAAAAAATCAACGGGTATTCTTTTAAATTGATCACCCTGCATAAAAGTAAGGTAAAATACATATAAAGACCCATACTTTGTACAGCTTTGCGGGATCGTAAATGAAAAGCGTAGGTGGAAAAACGAAATGCTGAAGGGGTTAATGACAAAATCTCCTTATTTACATAATATTTCAGTAAGTACTCAATAATGGTCGACTAACCAACATCGATGCAGGCCAAGTACCGTCTGGCCACAAATGGGTTAAGAAAAAAAAATCTTAAAATAGAGTTAATAGAACGCATACGTCAAAACTAAATAATACCACAAAGAATTATAAATTAATGCAGACTATTGGAGATTCTTCCAGTAGTGCTCACAGAAATAAAAGATACATCATTAATGTCTTTGTCTGCGATTCTTACAAAACTAATGTTACTACTTCTTTAATAACAAGTTGAAAGAGCAAAAGTCTCGCGTTTTCTTCACTAGGAGAAAGAGCAACTTAAATTATTCAGCAAAAGAGATGAAAGGCAAATACATTTTACATAAAGCTGTTGATTCGAATGCAAATTTCTCATTGATAATGGAAAAAGATGATGAATAAAAGAAGTTTTCTTTCAGTGAATAGTTTTTAATGTAATTAATACAAAAGGTCAAAATTCATTTTTTCCCCCCGTAAGACAAGCGTGTATGGATATGTTTATTTGCTCGTGCAAGTTTGTTTTTGATTAAAGAGTTGGAGTTAGGGTCTTATTTCTATTTAGTGAAACTTGAGTAGAGGAGATAAATTTATTTTAATACAGATTAATAGGGAGAAATAAATTGAAAATTTCTTCTAAAAATATAGCATGAACGATTGCAGTCTCTCCTGCTTAAACTATTAACGCCCGACTTTTTCCAGCCCATTCTCCAATTCATGTTGATGGCAAAAGTGATAAATAAATTTCCGGCAATTGTGTGGTATTAAGAAAATGGTTCTTTTTCTAAAAAATATGAATGAGACAGTGGAAGATTCTCATTTTACTTTTTACTTCCTTGTACGTAGTATAAGGAAGTAATGTGATCCCGAAAAATTTTGGGGGCCAAATTTCGACATAAAAACCGATTTTGACTACCTCTAAATTTAATTAAATAAAATTTTTCGATGCATCTCATCGTAGGCTAGCATGCACGATCATATTAACGCGTCTGCAACTCATTTTGACCAGTGGCGAGTCTACTGTGGCCAGTTTTTCCATGCCGTCTGTACGTACGTACGTATGTATGTAACTCGCATATCTCAAAAACTAATGGTCGTAGAATGTTGAGATTTGATATTTAGGATTGTTCTATGATCTAGTTGTGCACCTCCCCTTTTGGTGGCAATCGAATGGATAGTTTATGTACAGGACCGCCCAAAAGATTCGAAATACATTACGCTCTATGGGCCGAAATTCATTAAACTCGCCTAACTCAAAAGCTATTAGGCGTAGAATGTCGAAACTTCATATTTTGGATAGTTGTAACATCTAGTTGTGCACCTCCCCTTTTGGTTCCATTCGACTGGATAGTTTATCTACAGGACTGCCCAAAACATTCGAAATACATTACACTCAATGGGCCGAAATTCATTAAACTCGCATATCTCAAAAACTGTTAGGCGTTGAATGTTGAAACTTTATATTTAGGATTGTTGTAACATCTAGTTGTGCACCTTCCCTTTCGGTTCCATTCGACTGAATAGTTTATCTACAGGACCGCCCAAAAGATTCGAAAAACATTACGCTCTATGGGCCGAAATTCATCAAAGCGTTTTTTAGAGGTATTGGGCTATTTCAAACGACTCAGAAGTGATATATGCTGTAAAGAGTTAGAAAATGAATTTCTCCATTAAAAAAAGTGTCTTTTTCATTTATAGTTCTGCTACAGGAACACTCAAAAGATTTCCAATACATTACGGTCAATAGCAATTTTAGGGGCATTCATCCATTTCAAGCACAATACCGTCCTACCACATAAGTTAGGTAATGGTCCGACCACGGTCACGTGCCTCCCTCAAGAACTATGCCAAAAGTCGCCAAGCTTGGCGACTTTTGGTGTACGTGTGTGCATATTTAACTCTCAAATCTCAAAAACTATTATGAAATTTCATATATAAGAATGTTGTAACATCTAGTTGTGCATCTCGATTTTTGGTTCCAATCTACTGCAGAGTTTATTTACAGGACCACCGAAAAGAATTTCAGTACCTTAATGTCTATGGACATCTTCAATATAATACAACTGTAGACAGTCATTGTTTGGTACATGCCCAAAATCTCGCCGTCTGTCCTCGACATTGGCGAGATATCGCCAAATTTGGCGATAGTCAGTCATTTGGTCCATGCCCAAAGTATCCCCATTTGTCATCGTTCTTGGCGAGCTTTGGCGAAATATCGCCAAATTTGGCGATAAGCTGTCATTGTTTGGTTCATGCTTAAAATCTCGCCAAATGTCGTCGACATTGACGAGTTTCGCCGAAATATCGCCAAATTTGGCGCCAAAAATTATTTCCTATTTTGTATAACTCTAAAACTTTAACCCGTAGATTTTTTAACTTTGTATTTAGAACTATTGTAATATCTAACTGTTTTCAATATCTTTTTTGACAGCAATCGACTGAGAATTTATTTACATGGTGAGCCAAATGACTTTGAATACATTGAGGTGTATAGTAGAGATGAGACGGGCTCAGCCCGAGCCCGAAAGCCCGAGCCCGAGCCCGGGCCCGACTCGGGCTCGGGCTCTGTAATTCACGATTGCGTTCGGGCTCGGGCGGGCTCGGGCTCGTGAAAAATTTCTTCTTTGTTGAACATACTCCTTGAAATAGATTTTAATAAGTGATTCATGGGATAAATAGACGTACTTATTTAAAAAAAAATAGCGGCACGGGGGACTAGAAGGTGTGTGAAGCTCCAAAATTTATTGTATCCTATTAATGAAGAAGTTAATTTTATTTGTCTTTAGCTGAAATTTCGGGCTCGGGCGGGCTCGGGCTCCAACTTTAATAATATTGATCGGGTTCGGGCGGGCTCGGATTAAAAGTCCTCGGGCTCGGGCTTCAAAAAATGAGCCCGAACTCATCTCTAGTGTATAGATGCATTCAATTCATTGAAAGTCTGTGGTCAATGACTACTTTGGCTATCCCCAAAATCTCGCAGACTATCTCAAGTTTGTCGGCTTTTGGTGAAATATCGCCAAATAAAGTGTCAGAAGGAAATCTTTCAAATTGAACTCAGCTTGGCGATATCGAAATATTTGGCTAGAAATCGCTAAACCTTACTATTATTGATATTTTATCTCTTTCAAACAAATAAATTTAGAGGAAGTGCATCGAAAATATTTTTGATCTAATGGACGTGCAAGGAAGTCATGTGTTGGACACATCAGATTTTTTATCTCTGAAAACCTCGTGGAAATCATATTTATTACTGCAGAAATTAAAATTGGAAAATAAATTAATGCTTAAGTATTTTTCTGATCAACAAGGTTTGCGACTGTTTAAAAATAGATCCCTGGGGGTTCATGGGTTAGTGGGATATTGGGTTAAAGAATACCTTGCTTAACCCTTTAAAGAGCAACCATTTCACAATTCTGAAAAAATCTGATGTGTCCAACACATGACTTCCTTGCACGTCTATTAAATCAAAAATGTTTTTTACGCACTTCCTCTAAACTTATTTGTTTGAAAGATATAAAATATCAATAATAGTAAGATATAGCGATTTATAGCCAAACATTTTGATATCGCCAAGCTGAGTTCAATTTGAAAGATTTCTTTCTGACACTTTATTTGGCGATATTTCACCAAAAGCCGACAAACTTGAGATAGTTTGCGAGATTTTGGGGATAGCCAAAGTAGTCATTGATCACAGACTTTCAATGAATTGAATGCATCCATACACCTTAATGTATTTAAGGTCATTTGGCTCACCCTGTAAATAAATTCCCAGTCGATTGCTGTCAAAAAAGATATTGAAAACCGTTAGATATTATAATATAGTTCTAAATACGAAATAATTTTTGGCGCCAAATTTGGCGATATTTCGGCGAAACTCGTCAATGTCGACGACATTTGGCGAGATATTAAGCATGGACCAACAATAACAGATTATCGCCAAATTTGGCGATATTTCGCCAAAACTCGCCAAGAACGATGACAAATGGCGATACTTTGGGCATGGACCAAATGACTGACTATCGCCAAATTTGGCGATATTTCGGCAAAACTCGCCAAGGTCGAGGACAGACGGCGAGATTTTGGGCATGTACCAAACAATGACTGTCTACAATTGTATTATATTGAAGATGTCCATAGACATTAAAGTACTGAAATTCTTTTCCGTGGTCCTGTAAATAAACTCTCCAGTAGATTTTAACCAAAAATCGACATGCACAACTAGATGTGACAACAATCTTATATATGAAATTTCATAATAGTTTTTGAGATTTGAGAGTTAAATATGCACACACGTACACAAAAATGTCGCCAAGCTTGGCGACTTTTGGCATTGTACTTGAGGGAGGCACGTGACGGTGGTCGGACCATTACCTAACTTATGTGGTAGGACGGTATTGTGCTTGAAATGGATGAATCTCCTAAAATTGCCATTGACCGTAATGTATTGGAAATCTTTTGAGTGTTCCTGTAGCAGAACTGTAAATGATAAACACACTTTTTTAATGGAGAAATTCATTTTCTAACTCTTTACAGCATATATCACTTCTGAGTCGTTTAAAATAGCCCAATACCTCTAAAAAACGCTTTGATGAATTTCGGCCCATAGAGCGTAATGTATTTCGAATCTTTTAGGCGGTTCTGTAGATAAACTATCCAGTCGAATGGAACCGAAAGGGGAGGTGCACAACTAGATGTTACAACTATCCAAAATTTGAAGTTTCGACATTCTACACCTAATAGTTTTTGAGATATGCGAGTTTAATGATTTTCGGCCCATAGAGCGTAATCTATTTCGAATCTTTTGGGCGGTCCTGTACATAAACTATCCATTCGATTGCCACCAAAAGGGGAGGTGCACAACTAGATCATAGAACAATCCTAAATATCAAATCTCAACATTCTACGACCCATAGTTTTTGAGATATGCGAGTTACATACATACGTATGTACGTACGTACAGACGGCATGGAAAAACTGACCACAATAAACTCGCCGCTGGTCAAAATGAGTTGCAGACGCGTTAATATGATCGTGCATGCTAGCCTACGATGAGATGCATCGAAAAAATTTTTAAAATTCAATTTAGAGGTAGTCAAAATCGGGTTTTTTGTCGAAATTTGGCCCCCAAAATTTTTCGGGATCACATTACTTCCTTATACTACGTACAAGGAAGTAAAAAGGCGGCCGTTGCTATCGCTCAATTTAATTATCAGCAACATGGCGGTCTATCGTCACAGCCAGCTGTCTCAAAAATGGTCTCTAGATCTGTGGCGCGAGATGAAAGATTCGATCGACCGCTATCTTGTTGGTAGTTAACCCTTTAACGCGCAATGTTCCCGCTCTGGGAACACCAAATTCTGACGTTTTGACTGTTGCCAGTCACGAAGAATAGACTTGATTTCTATAAAAATACTTGCGGGTGACATAGCTCCGCTAGAATCCTTTACTTTTTTAGCACGTCCTTTCCCGTAAAAAAATTGCCACGATTCTTTTTGACAGCACTGACATCTGCTGAAAAATGGAAGAATGCGAGAACAGCTGAATAGATTGTCCAATGCAGAAAAAAGGACAGCCATTGCCATCGCTCGACTTAACTACCAGCAAAATGGTGGACGATCGAAACGTTCATCGCGTGCCACAGATCTAGAGACCCTTTTTTGACGACAGCTGGCTGTGCCCGCACAGCCAGCTGTCGTCAAAAAAGGTGTACAAGGTGTACATGGTGCGTTCGTGTGTGTCTATGTGTGAATGGGAGTATATGGTATCCGAAATTGAAAGAAAAATTTCAAAAAATAGCGGTAACTCACTCAAAAATAAGCTAATCCGTATGCAGGGGTCGCGCTGGCTTTTTTTAGTTTCGCCAATCCATTCGCCAAATTAGATTTTGCCGGACAGCATTAAGAAATGCAATTGCCAAAATTTTCGCCAAATCGTATTTTCTTTCGCCAAACTAATTTTATTATCGCAATTTGTGAAGTTGGCGATCGACAGCGAGACCCCTGCGAAATACCAATATATTCACTGTAAAAAAAATTTCAGAAACGTTTCATCTAACTGTAAGGCAACTTTTTTCGTAATTGTTTCTCACAAAGTGTGAGAAACATTTATGATAGGTTTTGTGGAAAAAAGAACTTATCAGATTTGAGTCTCAAAAGTTTCCAGTAAAACAATGATATTGCAATTCTACAACAATTTCTGTTGTATATCTGATAGATTTCAGATAATTTCATGACACGTTTCGAAATTTTTTTACAGTGTCGTCAAATAAAAGTTATCGAGTAAATCTGCAACATGCAAATTAGTGGGTTGCTGCCAGAATAAATAGTTTTCTATGTCCACATAAAATTGCATGTTTGAGATCAAGCTTGCAGATTTTGCTGTGACTGTAAGGTAAGGAATCGGGGATAGCCAATTCATAAGAATGACTTCCAGACATCCATTACCCGAAGAACTCCGATAAAGGGACAAGATGCTGGGCAAAGTCAGAAATATTGGATAGCAGACTAAATGTCAGTCTTTCTCTTGGTTCATAGACTTCGGCAAAAATTTTTAACTACAGACTGAGCACACCAGCCCAGGTGGTGTAGTGGCTTAACCCTTTCAGGCGCAACCCTTTCCCAATGCTGAAAAAAGGGCAGCCGTTGCCATCGCTCGACTTAACTACCAGCAAGATGGCGGACGATCGAAACGTTCATCGCGTGCCACAGATCTAGAGACCCTTTTTGGGCACAGCCAGCTGTCGTCAAATCTTGCTGCCGTCAAATCTTGTCGCCATCTTGCTGGTAGTTAAGTCGAGCGATGGCAACGGCTGCCCTTTTTTCAGCATTGGGTAATCTATCCAGCTGTGTAGCACAGCCAGCTGCGTCAAAAAAGGGTCTCTAGATATGTGGCACGCGATGAACGTTTCGATCGTCCGCCATCTTGCTGGTAGTTAAGTCGAGCGATGGCAACGGCTGCCCTTTTTTCAGGATTGGACAATCTATCCAGCTGTGCCGCACAGCCAGCTGCATCAAAAAAGGGTCTCTAGATCTGTTGGCTCGCGATGAACGTTTCGATCGTCCGCCATCTTGCTGGTAGTTAAGTCGAGCGATGGCAACGGCTGCCCTTTTTTCAGCATTGGGCAATCTATCGAGCTGGTCTCGCAATCTTCCATTTTTCAGCAGATGTCAGTGCTGTTAAAAATAATCATGATCATTTTTTACGCGAAATGACGTACTAAAAAGTAAAGGGTTCTCGTGGAGCTATGTCACCCGCAACTATTTTTATAGAAATCTAATCTATTCTTCGTGACTGGCAACAGTCAGAACGTCAGAGTTGGGTGTTCCCAGAGCGGGATCACTGCGCGTTAAAGGGTTAAGAACCATTCTAATACGCCTTGGGTCCGAGTTCGGTAATGAGCTTCGAGTTCGGATCCCATTACCACCTTTTTGGGACACCCTGTATAAATTCCAATATGCAATATTAGCTAAAAAAAAGGTGTATAATTTTGCGTTTGAAATATTTTCAATTTGGGATTTCTCTTTTGAAATGGCGATACAGGGAATAGCCAAAGGCTGTAAGGCATGTCGAAGTTCCAAATTTATTATATGTACATGGTGCGTTCGTGCGTTTCGTGTGTGTCTATGTGTGAATGGGAGTACATGGATGCTCCCCACTCTCGTAATTTTGAAAATTTTTTGCTTGTATGGAAAACTGCTATCCTGTACATTCCCCATTAAAATACATATACACAGAAGAGTCATGATAAATCGAGATAGATGGGTCGAGCCTACCTTTGAACTGGGACGCAAAGCGCTCTGAACTGGGAGTCGGAAGGTGCCTGGTTCAGAACCAGGTCACGTCCACCGACCTAACCGTTCGGAGTTTTTCGTGGTTTCCTCCGAAACTTAGCGTGAATATGGGTTAGGACGTCCTAGAAAAACCCCCACGGAGGGCACTCCACCCATAGACCTAAATCCCTCGTGTAAATAATTGGCCTTAATCCCACAACAACAACAACCTAACTAGAATCAAGGTATATATATATATATATATATATATATATACACGAGTGATCGTAATGTGTTGGAACTGCACACAATTTATTGGCTGAAATTATGAAAGTTTGAGTTTAATTTTATTAAGTTGTACGGTAGAAATTCTTGTTGCAGTAATAAATTAGCATGCTTTATATAATTACTAGCTGCTACCCGCGACTTCGTCCGCGTCGGCTTTAGAATTAGGTCCCGAGAGAAATGTAGCATGTGTGAATAACAAATATTGTTGCGACAAAAGAAACTGCATTTAAATATTATTTGCTTTTTACTTATTTCAAATGAAGTATAATGCATGGTAGTATACTTAATTTAAAATAAGAGAATATGCAGAGTTACTAAATTTAAATTTTTTTCAGGCATTTGGCGAATAGAGACAGTTATGACAGTATTTGCGAACTGTTTTGTAAAAGAAATATTTATGCTATATGCATGAATTTTAGTCTATGTTAATCAGGAATAGAGCAGCTTTATATTAGTGAAAGAGTTTTAGAATCGGTTCTATAGTTACAGAGATACCCAGAGAGCGTAATGTATTAGAATTATTTTGAGTGTTCCTGTAAAGGAACTATTTGCTCTACATGCATGATTTTTAGCCTATAATACTCAAGAATAGTGTAACTTACTATCAGTAAAAAAAGTATAGGAATCGGTTCAGTACTTACAGAGATACACATAGAGCGTAATGTAATTCATATTAGCATCCTTGTGAAAGAACTATCTGTGATATATGCATTAAAGGTAGCCTATAACACTCAGGGTGCCCCCAGTGTCTAAGAGGTTCTGCTCTCAAAACTGGAAGGCGAGAGGTGCCAGGTTCAAACTCCGGTCGCGCCTGTCGATGTAACCGCTCGCAGTTTTCCGTGTTTTTTTTTCCAAAACCTCGCGTAAATACGGGCTAGGATCCCTTAGAAAGTTCCCCAGAGAGGAATTCGCCCTATAGGCTTATGACCCTACTGCAGTCAATCGGTCTTAATACAAAAACAAACAAACAATAATACTCAGGAATAATGTAACTTTCAATCAGTGAAAAAAGTTTTAGAATCGGTTTAGTAGGTACAAAATTTCCATAGAGCTCAATGCATTAGAATTATTTTGAGTGTCTTTGTAAAAGAATTATTTATGCTATATGCTTGAAAGGCTGCCTGTATGTTTATCCAGGGCATAAGCTATTTTCATTACAAATTTTTCTAAATCCGTTCAACCATTTTTGTGTGGTACTTACGTATTTTCCCAGCAGTCATTCCCGCCAAACTGTTTTTTCGTCAAATGAGTTGCCAAACTGTTGCCAATCGTATTCAAAACCATTAATAATTTCATGTGCCCGGCATTTATTTCGGCAAAAAATCGCTTGTCTTGGCGGACAGCCGGAATAATACGTAAGTACCCTTTTCTTTACTTTTGCTTTTTAATTTGGCGTAAAATCAACATAATTTCCATGTTTTTCAAATGCATGTGAGTTAGCAAATAGCATTTCTGCTTTATTTTAAAAGCATAAATCATTTTGTGCGGACGATAAAACGGATTTTAATTAATAGTTAGAAAAGTTGTTAAAATTTCAAAATTCTGAGCCTCAGGTGCACTTTACCGAAGTTATGAGCTCAGTCATGCTCGAATTTTCAAACCTCTGCTTTCTGTAGATTTGTCTGGAGAACATTCATTTTTATTATTAGAGATAGATATATTTGGCATAAAACTGGCTTAATTTCCGTGGTATTTAATGTTTTTCAGATGCACGCGCACGCGCTTCTTTGTTGAAGTAATAGCATTCTTGTTAGCTCAAAACATGAATCATTTGATACGGGCGAAACTCGCCAAGCATGGCAACGTAAAAAAGGTTTTTAATTAATAATTAAAAAAGTAATTAAAAATCTAAAATTCTAAGTAGCCTATAACCATCTCCAGGGTCCCCTCTATATCTAAACTAAAATGCATCCTAATCGATTCAGCGGTTTAGGCGTGAAAGCGTCATAAACAAACAAACAAACAAACAAACTCACTTTCGCATTTATAATATTAGGATACGTAGC
This sequence comes from Cheiracanthium punctorium, assembly GCA_038373885.1. Classification (NCBI taxonomy): domain Eukaryota; kingdom Metazoa; phylum Arthropoda; class Arachnida; order Araneae; family Cheiracanthiidae; genus Cheiracanthium; species Cheiracanthium punctorium. Next base: position 24,694 of record JAWZYV010015671.1, read on the forward strand.
CGCCCAGGTAGTGTTTGTTTTACCACATTGTGGCGCCCTCGCCATCTCTCTCTCCTTTTTTGCCCACGACACGTGACGGCTGCTCTAGCCAGGTGTTCGTGATCGCGGGCTGGCACTGCATACCTACCGGCAGCCAAGAAAAGGCCACATGCAAATATCTCTAAGAGAAAAGTGGTGGTATGCAAATCTATAAAAAGATGGCTCAATATAAAAGCGAGTCGCTCCCTGCACTGCAGTCTTCTTCACGGGCAGCCCTGATCTGGTGGAGATAACGGTCGGCTTCGTGTCCCGGTTCCGCCTTCAGATGTCCGGCAGCACTACAGGACGAATGTGACCGGTGCGGCTCCGCTCCATCGTCTCCCGTCCTGCATTTAGAAGTCCGTGTGTAACTCCGTCCCTGGTGAATATGACAAGTGGTCCCGTCCTCATCGGCCCTGCTCCAGCGTGTACGCAGTTGACTTCAAGCGTCCCCCGTTAAACAGTGCGCTGCTAGATCATCAAAAAAAAGCGAACGCCTCCCCAGCAAAAATCTACTGAATAAGAACTTTTTCAAGATTGTGGTGTTACGTTTTGTTCTACTAACAAAAATGTTAAATAATTAATAAAGCTTTGTTCTGCTTACGTATTCAGCTTAATATTTGGTGTGCAGGAAATCCTGCGCTATCCTTTGACACCAAAGATGGTGACCCGTGTCTGTGAAGAACGTTGATAAAAGTCGCAGGAGGACTGAAGAAAACTATGATACGCAAGAACACTACGCAACAGTGCGAAGCCCTTGTGAAGAGTGCTGACGTTCTCTGCAAGCTATAAACTCTGCAACAAGCATTTCTGGCAGTCCGGGCGACGGCCCATATACCAGTGGAAAAATATTTTTAAGGGGTAAGAAAACCAATCTTTTAAACCACTTTTTTCTTCTAGTAAAATAGATATGACTGAGGTCGCTAGAGTCGCTTTTCGTGCTCCTCCATTTTGGAAGAATGACCCAGAACTTTGGTTCCTTCAGGTCGAATCGCAATTCGTAGTGTCAGGTTTAACAGCAGACCACACTAAATTTCACTGTGTGATTTCGGCATTGGATGCCTCAATGCTAGCATATGTTAAGGATATCGTCACACAACCTCCTGATACGGACGCGTATGAGACTTTAAAACATATAATCCTTAGTCAGTTTTCACAAACAGAAAGCGCACGCTTAAAGCAGCTTTTGCAGGATTTACCATTGGGCGATCTGCGACCCTCACAGCTCCTCATGCAAATGAGAAACTTAGCTGCCGACAAGGTGGATGATAAACTCCTTAAACCCTTGTGGTTACAAAGACTGCCGGTGCAAACACAACAAATAATATCCACCTGTAAAGATTCATTAACTGATCTCGCAGTAATCGCGGATAAAATTCATGAGGTGTCGAACCCGCAAGAAGTGGCTATGTCCACTGCCAAAGTGACGGACGGTATTGACCTACACACGCTATATAATGAAATTCAAGAGTTGCGTGAATCTGTCCGCAGGTTATCGCGTAGAAGTCACACCGCACCTCAACGGACTCGTAGCCACTCCAAAGGCAGAGATCCTCCTGGATCAAAAAAATCGCATAACAAAACCTGGTGTTGGTATCACCAACGGTTCAGAGATAAATCTAGGAAATGTGTTCCACCATGCGCGTTTCAGGGAAACCCGCCGAATCATTCGTAATGACGGCTACGGATGATAAAACGAAAGTAGACCGTCTTTTTGTTACTGATCGTAACCAAGGTATTCGATTTCTCGTGGACACTGGTGCATCAGTCAGTTGCCTTCCGGTTAAACTACACAGACCTAGTAAAAAAGGAAACTTCACTTTGTCTGCCGCAAATGGTAGTATTATTAGTACATATGGTGTTAAACATTTAAATATCGATTTAGGGTTGCGTCGAACCTTTTCGTTCGCGTTTGTGGTTGCCGACGTTTCTCACGCTATTCTGGGTATGGACTTCCTTAGTACGTTTGGATTAATAGTTGATCTTCAACACCGTGTCCTAAAAGATCACTGTACCACACTTAAAGTACACGGCACTGTACTCACTAACGATAACGCTGTTGCAACCCCCATCGCGATAAATTCACCATTTTACGCAATACTACTAAAATTTCCAGAATTATTTAAAACTGATTTGCCACCAGTAGCCCATAAAGGTGAGGTTTTCCACCACATCGAAACTTCAGGACAGCCTATACATTCAAAGGTCCGTCGATTGTCCCCGGAGAAGCTAAAGGCTTTAAAGGCTGAATTCGACATTTTACGAAATGCTGGAATAATTGTCCCGTCCAAAAGTCAGTGGAGTAGTCCGCTACATTTCGTTCCCAAAAAGAATGGGAAATGGCGCATATGTGGAGATTACCGGCGGTTGAACGCTATAACTGTTCCCGATAGGTACCCAATTCCACACATTCAAGACTTCTCTCACTTACTGTCCGGTAAAACAATTTTTTCTAAAATCGATCTGGTGAAGGCATACCATCAAATCCCTATTAACCCCGCAGACATGCCTAAAACAGCAGTCATTACACCAATAGGGTTGTTCGAATACAAAACTATGTGTTTTGGTTTGCGCAACGCTGCACAAACTTTTCAGCGTTTTATTGATAACGTCCTTAGAGGACTTGAGGGATGTTACGCCTACCTTGACGACATCTTGGTAGCTTCAACCAATCAGGAAACGCACATTCAGGATCTTTCAAGGCTATTCCAACGTCTCGCTGAACACCACATTGTGGTTAATCCTGAGAAATGTCTCTTTGGGCAAGACACTCTGGAGTATCTCGGTTTCCAAATTTCTGGTAAAGGCTTAAAACCCTTACCACAGAAAGTCGAGGTTATTCGCAATTTTCCGAAACCCGCGACAGTTGCACAACTCCGCCGTTTTTTAGCGATGCTCAATTTTTATCATCGATTTGTGAAAAATGCATCTGCCATTCAGGCGCCATTATTTGAGCTAATTCGCAACACGCGTCCGAAGGACAAATCGCCAATTGTGTGGGACGCAGTGACAACTCAGGCCTTCCTTGACTGCAAACAGTCCCTCGCAGACGCGGCTCTGTTGTCCTATTACAACCCCGATGCCGAATTGTCACTATGTTCAGACGCGTCGGACTTCGCACTCGGTGCCGTGTTGCAGCAGAAGACTCAAGGAGTTGTTGAACCACTGGCATTTTTCTCCAGGAAATTGTCAGACACCGAGAGGAACTACAGTACCTTTGATAGAGAACTCTTGGCTATGTATTCTGCAGTTCGGCATTTCCGACACATGTTAGAAGGCAGGCAATTTATCATATATACCGATCATAAACCACTCACATATGTCTTTAAGAAATCGGGAGAAAAACATTCCCCCAGGCAACAACGCCACTTAGAATTCATAAGCCAGTTCACTACAACTATCAGACACATAGACGGTGAGGGCAATATCGTCGCAGATACCCTGTCGCGCATTTCGGTAGTTAATGCTACAGGCAGATTTCCACGAATTGGCGTTGGCTCAGGCTGCAGACGAAGAGATACAATCTCATCTCGCATCATCTAGTCTTTAAATTAAGATTACTTCCTCTCGACGATGTTCAGAACGTGTACTGCGACGTTTCCGAGAATAGGATCAGACCGTACGTGCCACGAAAATTTCGGCGACAAATTTTTGAACACATTCACTCATTATCACATCCCGGTAATCGTGCAACATTAAGATTACTTAAAGACCGATTCGTTTGGGATTCGATGGCAAAAGACGTCTCTGACTGGTGCAGAACTTGTCTACCTTGTCAAAAATCAAAAATACATAGGCACACCAAGTCACCTTTGGGTTCCTTTTTGATACCAGACAAACGTTTCGCACATGTGCATCTTGACGTCATAGGACCACTGCCTCCCAGTCGCGAATTCAGATACTTACTAACGTGTATCGATAGGTACACACGTTGGGTCGAAGCAATTCCTATAACCAATCAAACGGCTGAAACGGTCGCAGAGTCATTTCTGCAAACATGGATAGCCCGTTTTGGGGTTCCCGAAGTCATTACGACAGATCGCGGTACCAATTTTGACAGTAATTTGTTTCAACAATTTTCTAGACTACTAGGCTCTTACAAAAACCGCACCACTTCATACCATCCCCAGTGTAACGGCATGGTGGAGCGTACCCATCGCCAGCTCAAGACATCTATTATGACATATAGCTCTACAGACTGGGTGGGCATTTTACCCCTTGTCCTGCTAGGCATGCGTGCGAGTCTAAAACCAGACATAGGTGCCTCTTCTTCCGAACTGGTGTATGGCTCATCGCTCAGACTGCCTGGACAATTCTTTCGGGATTTCTCTGGTAAACAAGTATCGCAATATTCCTTTTTGAAGCATCTTCACTGTTTCATGCAGAAATTGCGACCTGTGCCGGCAAGCAGACACTCAGCGGAGAACACCTTCATCCATCCCGAACTGCACAACACTTCCCACGTCTGTCCGTGTCGACAGTGTACGGAAGCCTTTGGAACAACCTTATGCTGGTCCTTACGAAGTTTTGAAGCGAGAAGACAAGTTTTTTACGCTCTACATAGATGGACTTAAAAAGACTGTTAGCATAGATCGGCTAAAACCAGCTTTTCTAGATCTCGCAACTGCACGTATCACTTCGTCCACCGAAAAGCTTTGTAGCGTACCAGTCAGTACGCGATCCGGCAGAATCAGCAAGCCGGTTGTCAGATTTCAACTATGACGACCTACGGTCTCCGGGGGGAGTGTGTGGCGCCCTCGCCATCTCTCTCTCCTTTTTTGCCCACGACACGTGACGGCTGCTCTAGCCAGGTGTTCGTGATCGCGGGCTGGCACTGCATACCTACCGGCAGCCAAGAAAAGGCCACATGCAAATATCTCTAAGAGAAAAGTGGTGGTATGCAAATCTATAAAAAGATGGCTCAATATAAAAGCGAGTCGCTCCCTGCACTGCAGTCTTCTTCACGGGCAGCCCTGATCTGGTGGAGATAACGGTCGGCTTCGTGTCCCGGTTCCGCCTTCAGATGTCCGGCAGCACTACAGGACGAATGTGACCGGTGCGGCTCCGCTCCATCGTCTCCCGTCCTGCATTTAGAAGTCCGTGTGTAACTCCGTCCCTGGTGAATATGACAAGTGGTCCCGTCCTCATCGGCCCTGCTCCAGCGTGTACGCAGTTGACTTCAAGCGTCCCCCGTTAAACAGTGCGCTGCTAGATCATCAAAAAAAAGCGAACGCCTCCCCAGCAAAAATCTACTGAATAAGAACTTTTTCAAGATTGTGGTGTTACGTTTTGTTCTACTAACAAAAATGTTAAATAATTAATAAAGCTTTGTTCTGCTTACGTATTCAGCTTAATATTTGGTGTGCAGGAAATCCTGCGCTATCCTTTGACACCAAAACATCTTGAATCCGGGATCGATTCCAGGATCGGGCTTGGATGTTTGTGACATACTCGTTACCCTACTAGCAATTTTGCTCGGGCCGTCATCGGCTGGCTGCGTGGCCGGTGGTAGCCCGAGCAAAATTGCTAGTAGGGTAGGGATAATAATGGTTATCCATCGGGTGCCCCTTCACAAGTATACGTCACTTTAAACGACCCACCTCCAGCCAAGGCTTGATATGCCATTACCACGCGGATGGAAAAAAATAATTAAATATATTATACGTAATGAAGATTAAAGCATAACATCAGTCTTAAATTGTTATTATTCTGAAGCCAATAGTTTCGACGAGTTTAGACTAGGATTTAAATCATGATTTATAAATGCGGTATGCCCTAAATCGCGAACTTTGCGATATTGGCTCTCTAAAGTGATGTCATTTACTTATTTAGCCCAACAATATTAGGTTCGGCCACCGGAAACCGCAAACGTCTGCAAATTTAGCTTAATTTACCCTTTTGATTCTTAAATGCTCTCAAAAATTGTCTCTGAACGTAATATTTGTCTGGCCGAGAAAAAACCTTACAGTGAAAGTACTCTGTTTCACAGAGATTAAAGATTGTTTTTCAGATGACTTTAAATTTAATTATTAGATTAAATTTTCAAAGGCTACTTTATTATTACATATATGTATGTGTGTATATATATGTATTGTGTGTGTGTGTGTGTGTGTGTGTGTATATGTATGTATATATATCTATATGTGTGTATATTATAGGTGGGGCCCGAGCACCCTCAATAATTCTGTGAACTTTACGCCTATGTAGGTAAGTAAAGGAACTTATTGGGATCTTGGAAACAATTCGATGGATCAAAAACGACTGAACTTGCCAGCACTCTTCGCTTCTGCCTGAGAACTAATCCCAATGTATAATATAATGCAATCTAATTACATATAATTGCACTCAAAGCCTGCATAACTGGTGTTATTTATTTAAAGGGCATTTCCTGAGAAAGTTTTTTAACTATTATAACGTGCCACGAGTTTCTGGGAAAAAAACCTGCATAAAATGAAAATTGCTAACGACGTTTCGTTAAAAAATAAAATAAAGTATTGCCTAAAACAACATTAAAATCTCATTAATTTATATGTACGTATTTTTAAATTGTTCCATCTGCCTTACTTAAACAATTTACGAAAACAGCGTGTTATGTTTAAGGTAAATAAGTTATTAGAAAACGCACTAATGTTTTTTCAAACATACATTTTCGATACTTTAAATTAAAAAGAAAAAGGCACATTTCTTTTTCATCATCATTAGTTGAAGAAAGAAATAGATTGTTCTAGTAGCATGGGTATAATTAAGTAAAACTATGCTGTGAAAAAAATTATAATTTCTGAAACTGAACGAATAGATGTTCAAAGTTTCATAAAGTTTTTAATGACTTTAGAGAATAAAAGACAACTGACAAAACAAATGAAGTTGTTAGGCTACGCACTTTGCCTTTTATCAAAGCAGTTCCGTGTTTACTTGTTAAAAGTAAACTTTTTAACGAATCGAATGAAAACAGACAACACTTTCATTACGTAATCTAATTACCTTGACTGCCAAAGAAAGTTAGTAATACCATTGTAAAATTGACAGGCGAGATGACAAGTGTTTATGAATGTTTTAAGACGTTGGCTGCTTGTCTTGTATCATGGCATAGTCATAGATTATACATGCATATAAAAACTTTCTAACCCAATTACGCCAATATTATTCTGTAACGAAAACAAAAATTATTCACTTCTATTTCCCATCAAAACGTTTTGATGAACATTATTATTCTTTTTAATCGTTTCTTCTAGGGGGTAGATCTCTCTGTAAGGAGGTCTAACTCTTACAGGGGTATCCCTGTAATGGTTACTTCTTATCCCAAGAGAGGAAGGACTATACACCCTATATACATGTATAGTTATTCAATATTATAATTTGTGATTTATTATACTGAAAATTTGTAATATTGTGTCTTCAGATATTGTACAGGGTGTGTCACAATGCCCTCCTGAGTTTAGAAGGCTTATAAAGAATAATATATTACCAATACAGCAACAAAGTTGACTTTACTGGTGAAAGAAACATTGCAAGTTTTGTTTTACAAATAATGAGCTTCCTCGTCGTTGGATTGGTCGAATTTCTGACGACGACAATCGCCTTCTTCCGTGACCACCTCTCTCTCCGGGCCTAACTCCATGCAATTATTTTTATGGGGTTATTAAAAGATCGTGTGTTCGTGCCCCCTATGCCACGTGATTTAGAAGATTTGCGCCAAAGGATCATAACCGCATTCGCTACCATTGATCGTGACCTGTTAAAGCGAGTGTAGGGAGGAAAGTAATACGGCTTCGTACCGTAATTTTATTCGTTCCGGTTCAACTAAAAGAAAATATATTGGTTATGTTTTGGTATTCGTTCCGCCAAAAATAACGGTTTTCGGTGCAGTTCCGAATGAATAATTTCATTTTAGGTATCTTCTTATTTGTATTAAAAATATAATTCTATCATCAACTGAATTAAATCTACCTTGAACAAGTAGTTTCATGCGAAACTGAAACAGAAAAGCAGCAGTGAACATCAAAACAGAAAATCGAGAAGCCATGTACCGTCCGTTTTGCTACTGCAGAGCGACTGCAAACAAGACGATTCTACACAGAAAAGGGGTGATAGGTCCGGATGGGTATTTTTTGAAGCTCTATTTGGTCGTTGTCTTTTTATGATGCTTTCCATTTTGTTTTATTTCAGTGCGGAATTTCAGAAACTATTCTACTTATTGCTAGTTTAAGTGTAAACAAGAGTTTTAAAAATAAAAGAGTGTTGCTACACTTCCGTTCGACCTTATTTTGATGAAATCGATTCAGACCTGATGCATATGTAAATGGGAGGAAGGTCTGAGAAGCGAAAACAGACTGAACATACAGTGCGTCCCAAAAGTTTATAGACATCAGTTTTTTTGTTTTTTTCATTTTACAATTGAAAAAGATGAATAAATATTCCAAAAATCATTTTTAATTATAATTAACATCAAGACAATAATAATTCTATACAAAAATAATATCACATAATCACAGACTTTGCGATAAAAACTAAAAATGAAAATTTAGTGTTCCAAAAGTTTATAAACAACTCATTTTTTTTTTCTTTTTTTTTTGTCTTTACCATTCAAATTTTTGAGTCATTTTTTTCTAATCACTTAAACTCGATTAGGCATACTCGAAATAAGAGTTTGAAAAGATTCTGGCTTCAGAGAAAGCCAACTTCTTTCAATTTGCAGTTTTAGATTTTGAACTGTTGCAAATTGACGCTCATTAGCATATACGTCTCTAGCTAATATTCCCCAAAGGTCCTCCAGTGGATTCAGGTTAGGACTTAGGGCTGGCCAGTCCATTACAGCTACTTGGTTTCGTCTAAACCACTGCATTATGGAGTTTGAAACGTGAATGGAGCAATTGTCTTGCTGATATCTCCATTTGTCCACCCCCCCCGAATGGGAGTAACTGTACTTTAAGGTTTTTCTGGTAAGCTTCGGAACACTGAAGACCTTTTAAAAGAACTATATCGGTAGTTCCATCATAGGAAAATGCTCCCTACCACGAGTGAACCTCCTCCTTGCTGTCTGCTGAAAAAGTTTGCGGTTCTTTGCGAATATCGTGCCAGTAATATGCACTTCCATCGGGACCATCTAAATTGAACTTCTTTTCATCACTGAACAGAACACTGAAATATTCATCAGTTCAAATGCTTCCGAGCGCACTGAACACGAGCGTCTTTATGCCTTTTTGTCAAATTTGGTGAACGAAGTATTTTGCAATAAGCAAGCAATTTACATATCTGCAGCCGTCGATGCACCGTGGATTCCGATACTGGAATGGTCACTTCTCTAGAAATTGACCGTACAGACAAGTTCTGGGTTGAAGTTAACCTGAAGATCTCTCTGCCTTGCCGTTTAGTTGTTTTCTTTGGTCGCCCAGTGCGAAATTTTGCTTTCATATTGTCATCTTTTGATAGAATTCGATAAATGCCTGCCATACTGCGTCCAAGTTTTCTTGCAATACCTACAACTTTCATTTCACGAACATCCAAAACGATACATTTGAGCAATTTCAGTTTCGGAAAACTGAAGTCGAAGTCATCTACAATCAGTCGGTCTTTACAATCAGTCGAAGAAAGAAAGACAGCTTTGCTTTTATCGAAAAAAAGCCATTGAATGATCAGTACATGACCTTGAAACATGCAAATTTGGAGATCAGTACTTCAATCAACTTTTAACATCGGTTGTCTATATATTTTTGGGACAGCATTATTTCGTTTTCATTTGTTTTTATATTAAATTTATGATTGTTTGAGGTACTTTAAGCATTTTATTATTTCTGTTGCGTCAATACATATTTACATAACTTCTTTCGTCTTTCTTACTTGTTTGATTAACTCTTAAAAAAAAAAAGTTAGTCCATAAACTTTTCGGGCGCACTGCATAATGATGATAATTATATGATTGACGTTAAATAAGCAAATATTAATAAGTTGGTTACAGTAACAAAATGATTCAAGGCATACCGAACCGAAATAAACCGATATTTTTTTCCCCGGTTCAGTTCCGGTTTTTCGTTCCGACCAAAATAACGGGTTTTTTCCGGCTTTCGGTTTAGTTCCGATTCGAATCCCTGGAAAGAATTCGATTTTAGACTTGATATCTACCGCATCAAGAAAGTTTCACGTATTGACTAGTTATGAAACAAAACTTAACATTTCTTTATCCATTAAAGTAATCTTTTTTGCTGTTCTGATAATATATATATAAGGGGTTTTGAATTACGAGTGATACAATTAAAAAATTAAAAAAACAAACAAACATATAAATTATTCAGTGAGACACAATTTTTTTTTAAATTTGAAAGCTTGCATTATGCCATTAAGTATGAAAAATAATATCGTTCATGTGAGCACCACGACTTCTCTGAACATACCGCATTCTGTCAAGCCAATTTTCCATCACTGTTTCACACAAATTTCGTGCTATTTCACGAATAACACGTTCAATGTTGGTTCTTATTGCTCAATTGTTATTGTATTATCAGCATAAACTTGTAACTTAACATATCCCCAAAGAAAGAAATCACAAGGTGTTAAATCACAAGAACTGAATAATGTCGTCCATGAATTCTTCTCAAATTTCCCTCAGCATTTACATATGAATACTGATTTTGATAAAACAATTCAATAATTTTGAAACGTTGTTAAGGTGTGTGTCTTTCCATGATTAAATAGCATAGCATACTAAACACAAATGACACAAGAAATGTCGAAAAAGAATACGCAGTGTTGCCATTCTAACCATTTAAAATTGTATATGATACCTAATGGAAAACCCTTTATATATAGATTTCCAAAGTCGGGAGGGAATTGTGACACACCCTGTATTTTAATGTGTATTGTGGCGTGATGATAAAGGAAGTGCTGTGGCATGGAATGGAAACATGTCTCCCGTGGTAATGAAGTTGTAAATCGTTTTGCCATCGACTCCCCCTGAGGGTATCCATCTCTTCCTTTGAGGAGAGCTAACTGTAAATGCTTAACACACCATTTTCAATGGGATACATAAGCTGGGTACTCAAAGGTGACACATATAAATCTCTTTGCATTTGAATTATATTTACAACAATTAGATCACAGAAAGCCGGTAATTGCACTTATTGAAAAGTGTCAAAAAAGAAGGCAAGAAAGGCATGTGCTGCCAAAAGCATCGATTTTAAAACACTTTCAAACAGAAATAGCTTTTAACTGCCCCAAATTTGTCGATGTATTATTGAGTGACTATTTACTACTGCCAAATTTGGTAAGAGTTAGTTCATAACTTCAAGAAAAGTGTATCCCTATCAATGGAATTTCGAGAGACCCTGTAAAAGAATTCTAAATGTTATTTTTATCCTTTGAATGAAAAGTAAGATATTATGAAGGTCTGTTGTGATTAAAATGTATTATCTCTAAACTGCAGTAGATTGTCATGTAATGGAATTTTTTTGAGTGAGTTTCAAAAGCAGTGTTTTCAGTGAAGAACATTATTTTGTAAATTTAATAATATACATTTTTATTTTGTCTGAAACATAAAAATATCTAAAAAACATTTTGAACGAGACTGTCAGTAGAGTGGAATCTTCAGGTGTTCTTTTAGATGAACTATATAACTATAAATCCAAAAGAAAAAAAAAAGAATTCTATAAGGTACATTGTACATTACTTAGCAATACCTTCGGAATAATCGATTCATATGTAGGGCAATTAGAGAACGGACAGACAGACAAACCGAAATCAAAAACTATTTTCACTTTGTTGCAAAGTGCGGGAAGTTCTGCAGTTTTTATTCATCTTTCATTATTTAACCCAAGATTTAATCTTGCCAGCGATGTATAAATGCGCAGCACATGCCTCTAGGATAAATACTGACGATAAATGAAGCAAGAAATACTGGATGTAAAGCTTGATTTACGTTTCTTCATTGGCAATTGCTCATGTGCAATTGTCACTGATTCCCAAAAGGAGCATCATCATAATGATGGCACTGTTAGAAATCGTAGATGAAGAGAAGAGTGATATTGGACATCAAGTTCTGCACAATGCCTTAGGCAGAATAATGAGATAATTACGCCTAAAGATGAGGGTAAACTGTAGCTTATTAAAGTAACTGTAACTCACTTTTCATTTATGGTTCTATTTTACGTGGTATTTAACGATGGTATTCATTGAGGCATTAGTTTTGTAGTGTTCACGGAAATGTTACAAAAGTGAGAGGACATTACGTTTTTATATGCTATCTAGAGAAGGTAAATAAGACAGGTCAAATTACTCTTATAAATGCCTGTAGTTGTTCAAAGAATGTTAGTTTGATAAGTCTATTTTTATTGGTCGAAAAACGCAAGCTTTTTCATAAGTTTTGCGTTACTCAGCGATTTCTTATCTTTAGGTGTTTAGCTTTTTGCACATATTTTACACATCCTTTTATAACTTCATTTATATGCAAGCAGTGAAAATTATATGTAGTTATAATTACTAATAATTATGTAATAACTATAATCGAAAATAACTGCGTAGTCTAGTAACTGTATATTTTTATTGCTTTAATTTAATTTTCCTCTTAAACGCACATGAAAAAGAAAAGCCAACTTTCAGGGAAATTATTATTTTATTTGCTTTAAAAAAGTTGTGATAAATGCTTAAAATAATTAATCATATTAATTCGAATAACATTTCCCAACTTACAAATGTAAAATGAACAAAAATATGCAATAAAAGAGTGTGACATTTTTTGGATCGAATTTGTGTGTGTGTGTGGGGGGGGGGAGGAATGGAACTGTTAGTTAAGGAGATAAAACAAATGTCGAAATCCAGTTTATTTTAAAATTAAATTTTACTCTACTTTATCTTGCAAAAATACTACATCACTCCTAAATATGTTAATTTTACCATCAACTGACACATATGCACCATTCTGCATTAAATTCTCAAAATGTGTGAAATGTAGAATACTTATTTTATGTTACGATTTATGCATTGCAAAGGAAAAAGTAGTCCCTGCGGTGTAATATGAAATGTTATCATAGGAAGCATTAGCGTATGATTGTACAAGTCTTATATGATGTGGAAGGATTATTAGGCACTCAAGATCTTGAATCTTGAACAATGATAAATGGATAATGATATTTTCATTATTATTGTATACAGGGTTTCCCAAAAACTCGGTAACACGCTTTAATTCTATATCTATTAGAGATAAGTGGTCAATATAAGAAAAAAAAAATGGTGAAAATAAGGTAGAAAAAAGACTACACTAAGAAAATAATTATTTTCGTTAATTTTGAAAAAGTCTCAATTCTGAATTTTGTATAGGACCCTCCGTGCAAAATCATTCCAATTAGTAAGATGTCCTCACACATTAATGAGGTGATGTTCAAAATTTCGGTTTTTAATCATTAAAAGTCTCTATAGATACCTTATGCCAAAAATAGTCAGGGGGCTACACATGAATTTGAATGTAACCGTTTATAGATATATAGAGACAAAACTAGCTACAGAGCTATACGACCCCTGAAACGCGGCCATCCGACGTGATTTATTTTTCCTTTAATGTGCCATTAATAAGTGTTTTAAGTCAGCATATACTTACATTCATATCTCCGGCCCATTTCAGGATATAATTCTCAAATTTTGCACATCACCTCATTAATGTATGGGGTACAACATTTTGCTAACTGGGATTTTTTTCTACGGGGGTAGTGTACAAATTTAAAAAGTGTAACTCTTTGGAAAGAAACGAGAGAAATTTTTTCTTAAAGTAGTCTTTTTTTTTTCCTATCTTAATTTGAAGATTTCTTCAATGTACATTGCACGTATCTAAGAAATAAAGATTTAAAGCGAGTTACCCTTTTTAAGACACCCTGTATAAGCAAATTAACTGCAATACAGTTGGTTAACAAATTATTAAGGACAGTTACAAAAAAATGATAATTCTATATGTTAGTCACGAAAAATAATTAGAAAAACGCTGGTGGAATAGGATAAACGATGTTGGTTGGTGTCGTGTCCATGGGGATATCTATAGATGACCATGAGTCTGCAGAACACAGCTGGCTATCTCCTTGATGTTTTCGGACTATAGACTCTCTTCGATGTCAAAGAGGGAGAATTCCCGACCTGAGCCAGAGATCTTAAAATGGCAGGGCAGTCAAAAATGTGTTTTGGAGTCAGTGGAATATTATCGCAATTATTCCAGAGACGGTAGATTCTATTGCCATCTCTTTGGATCTTCATGTCTCGAAAGATAAACGATGTTGTTTTTATTTATTGTAGAGGATAGTTATAATTACATTTCCCCTATTAATAGCATTCTGCAGTTAAACGGTTGAGCAGTTTGTCCCCAAGCTTGAAGTATAGACTATACACGAGATGCACCTAAGGAAGGTTTTAAAAATGTTTAGTTCAAAAATGTCCAGTAGGTGGCGCTTTACATGGTGAAATCACCTCTAAAATGACCCAAATTAGTAGTTCAAAAATTCTCAAAAATCGTTGAATAAATGTTGCAATTGTTTATACATTCCGCCTGAGCTATTTTCACAGTTTTTTTTTTTGCAAAGGGCCACCTAGTGGATATTTTTTGAGCAAAATGTTTTTTCGTTAATTCCTTGATCACATCGCATGTGCATTGCATTGAGATGCATTGAGTACTACAATGCTAACAAATAAACGTAGTCCATGGTATCATAAATATTTGTAAAACATATACACATTTTGAAAAATCTATTTTTCTCTTAAGGAGACTCGCCACCTTTTAAATGACGAAAATGGATGGCAATATCTAGACTTCAATTATTTGCTTAAAAATGCATTTTCACATATCCAGTATAAGTGGGTGAAATTTTCAAAAGATTTGGTCAATATAAATACGTAAAAAATAATTCTAATTGTTTAAACTGCACTGATGGTATTGTAAATGCGATACATTTTAATTGCGTTTTCTCGGCTTTAATTTTTTTCACTGAATCATAGTATATTTAAAGTGATCAAACCTCATGATATATTCATCAATGAACTTAAATTTGTGTGTTCGTGTGTAATATTATAAGATTAATAGAGTTAGGTATGGATGTTGTTATATCTTAAAAGATAAAATGCTTATAAGATAAAAAGTAACAGAAATAATGCTGTTTTCACGGTTTTCCATGAATGTAAACTTAATTTTCTTTTCCTTTCTCAAACAAATTTATCAATAGCAAAACCTATTCCTAAAGTTCTAAAACATACCATTTTAAGCAGAACAAAAAAAAATAGTAAAAAATTGATAAGTGAAAGAGGAGAACGAATTTAAAAATACTTTATTAATATATATATTGAATTTTAAAATTTTGTGTTACATTAATGTTTGTTTTTCGTGTAGGTTTTTTTATTTGTTTGTAAAACTTTTAATGCTGTGTGTACATGACATAAGTAAAAAAAATAGTAATCAAATAATTAATATAAATCGAATTTTAAAACTTTGTGTTGCATTAATGTTTGTTTTTCGTGCAGTTTTTTAACTTTTTTTGTTTAACTTTTAATGATGTGTACATGGCATAAAAAATAGTAATCAAATAATTAATATAAATCGAATTTTAAAATTTTGTGCTACATTAAAACATATTAAACTGACTCCCTCAATAAAAATGTCTTTTTTTACCCCAAGGCTACATTTCTCACAACAACAAATGCTGACTTCCATTCGGAAAAGAGAAATTGATGATCTGTCCCAAAAATTCATTAACACTGCAAGTAAAGAGGAAGGGAAGGGGAATATTGATACAACACATATCTAACATGCATTGCTAACAAAAAGATAATACTTGTTGTGACAGACTTGGTGTTTTGGACAAACCGCAGTTGACAGGAATCGAAATGAAATTCTCCTTTAGAAAAGGAAAATAAGATACTTAAAAAAATCATTAATCATAATTTAAGCACTGTCGTGTTAAGATTTTACGCTTTGGTAGTTATGTTAGCTTATGAAATGTTTTCGCTTAATGTTTTAAATAAATATAGGGAGTATCTAGCTGACGTCATCAGCACTGCCAGCACCTCGTAGTGGAGAAATTTGTAAACTACTTTTGTGCAAATAAATCATAAGCATGTTCATTTAGTATAAACAAACGGTGTTTTTGTGGTTTTTCTTGGCAAATAAGTTTTAATAATTGTGTTATGCTCCGTAATGAATTGCAGAAATCATTCTGTGCGAAACAATAATGTATGGTATTTCGGTTTTGCTCGAGTAATTTTAAGTAAAGAATTAAAATACAAGAGACTTCACATTTGAATTTGGTTTTCGTTCACTAATCTTAAATAAAGGAGTAAAACTACAGCCGACTTTTGAAAATTCCCATTTTATTCAGCTGTTTTTAACAAACACCTGTCGTACCAAAATGGTTGGCATTCATTATTTTAATCAATAAATCATTATGAATTGTTTGTTTCATATTGTATAAAAGAGTACAGCTCAAGGTCGAACCCAGGAGGTTAGACCAGGGGTTCGTCCCTCTCCCCGAAATTTAAAATTTTGTTAACAAAGCAATAATGATGAAGCCTTTTTGTGAAAAATTTAGCCTTTTTCACCGTTTGGTCCCACTCCGAAATTTTTAGACTCTCCCCGAAATTTTTTTCTGGGTACGGCCCTTTTAGCATTCTAATATAAACCTTCGTGTTTGCTTACCTTCCCTTTCACAGCAGTTCATTCGTTGGCTATTCGGTCTACCATCATGTTTTTACAAACAAGTCCAGTTGTAAAATGGTCGTGGGCTTCTAAAGACTTGTAAGCAAAGAATTTTTGTTACGTGTCACATAGCAAAAACCAGGTAATTGCACGTGTCCATTAAGTATATAACATCTAACCAAATAAGAATATTTTCTTGAACGAATCATCAATATGCGGATCAATCCGTGAAATTTTGCCAATTTTATTAGCATAATATTTTTTAATACTATCATCCAGATTAATACAATAATTTGAATTCGTTTTTACAAAATTTAAATCGCTTTCAAATTATTCATATATCAACGCACAGTACAACTTCAGAAGTTTACACAAGGCTGTTGTCTGCTTTTCGAAACTAGTGTTGCCAGATACTAAAGTGTGACATTAGTGGATATCCCCTATATGCATTTAATTTTCATTATGACGAAGTTTAAGGGAGACACCACTGTGACGAAGTTGGGCTTTTTGTAGAACTTGAATGATATCATAGACCAGGATATATGACGAAGTTGGGCGCTGAAGATAAAGATTCTGTAGAAATTGAATGATAGCATAGCTGGTAAACATTACATATGCAATACCCTGGAACGTCGCACTTTAAAAGGAAAAATAAATTATAGTATAAACTTCCGATGTAGTTTTATTGAAACATAATAAAATATTTTTTAACGGTGGCTAGAATGATAGCTAAAACAAGCGTGAGGCCAAGGCAGAAGTGTTAAGTGAGTGAAAAAGGTGGGAGAACACAGAAAAGCTAACCTGGTGATAGATCTGAGAGCTAGAAAGAATGGACGCCAAATAAATCGCCAGGTTGAAAAAAAATGAAAAGATCGTTAAGCGTTAACGCAAGTTTACCAAAATTTAAATGCGGGTGGCCAATGGGGAATAGTCAAAGATAAGTTATAGCATAAGAAATATTACTGAAACCCCGTGGGAATGGGATGAAAATAGAGGAATCCTCCGACATAAGGACACCTGCTAAATACATTGAAAAAGTTAAAGCCAAAGTAATTTAAGAAACAGAATTAAAGTAGCGTAACGGATAGAGACGGGGATTTAAAAATGGCAAAGAGTATTAAATTTAGGATAGGGAAAGGAAAATCAAAAGTAATCTTAAATATGTGTTTAACTGCAGCACAACCACCTACTGGAAAGACGTTTAAAAAATTTGAGTGAAAATACCATAAAAAAGTTGGTATCAGACTCATTTTATATCATCTGAGTAGGAAAATTTTAGAAAAATTAATATAAAAATGTAAAGGAATGGAGAAATTTTACAACTAAGTAACAAATATCTTAATTAAACGGTATTCGTTACCATGATTCGCATACGCTTTTCCTAGAACGTTCTATAACTTCTTAATACGCTATATGACTAAAAAAAGATTTTCACCGTTTAGTAAGTGCAGGAAACTCTTACACCAGCTCTTTTGAAATACGTCATTGAATAAAACATTTGTTATTTAACATAATAAGTCCAATTATTAACCGGTGGGAACATCGCAAAAGATTTATTTAACGTGACTGACTGAACAAAAATACATATTTTTCCGTTTCTCAATTATTTAAATTAGTATTTCTTTTCACAAAAATATAATTCAATTTCATTTTTGATTAATTGTTCTCTTAGAAAAGTATAATTTGACTCTCAGAGTGAAAACATCCCCCGACAAAGGAAATTTAAGTAAAGGTGAAACGGTTTCAATTTCAAAGAGTGTAGTTTAAAGCCTTTTTGTACACTACACATTGTAGTTTGCATAAAAATACTCGCTGGGTTTAGTTGTTTCCAATTTTATAACTTAGTAAGGATTATGATTACAAAGAGTCTGCCTATAAAGTTTCCAGTTCCTTTAGATGGTAAAAAATAATCTTAATTCAAAAATTCTTTGAAAATATATTCAATTAACTTTTAATGACACACGCAGTTAATTAAAGATGTTTCTTCAAAAAGTAATTCATCTTATGTAAGAAATTTTTAAAATAATTATATACTGAAAATGAGGTACGAAATACTTTGTTCTACGAAAGCTGTGTTTTATCAACGTCTCCTACATATAGAAAGCCTTATAACTCCTACGTCACCAAGATATGACGTCATCATTAGGCCTGCATTTAAAAGTTTTATTTTCAGAAAATAAAACTATTAAAACTTTCTGGTGAATTTACCCATGAGTAGCAATATTTTAATTATTTGAGATAAAAAACTATAATTTTACGACAAAAGGCAGATTTTAGCGATGGCTAATTGGATAATATAATAAGGAAATAGATCATAATGAATAATTTATATGAGAAAGATAT
This sequence comes from Cheiracanthium punctorium, assembly GCA_038373885.1. Taxonomy (NCBI): domain Eukaryota; kingdom Metazoa; phylum Arthropoda; class Arachnida; order Araneae; family Cheiracanthiidae; genus Cheiracanthium; species Cheiracanthium punctorium. The sequence goes on from JAWZYV010015671.1 coordinate 43,706, forward strand.
TTTATTTTTAATGTTTAAGTAAAGATATTTTATTTGTAGCATTCACCAGAAATTTTAAATAGTTTTACTTTGTGAAATTGTAACTTTAATGACGTCACTTTCGTAGGTCTAGTGATGATGTTAAAGCTTGGTGACGTAGGAATTGCATTGTAAGGCTTTTATATCTAGAAGATCTTGGTTTTATACACTTGTTCAGTAAGTCTTTGAGTTTAGTGTTATGACAAGGGAGGGGCACCTGCCTTCGATGGGGAGGGATGACTTGGTCGGTGTACTTTTTAAGCATTTCTAACATGTATTCACGTTGCGTCTGGTGAAAACCAACCAAAACTTCAGGCAGTTAGATCGACAGCCGCGCGCTAGGTCCGAACACTGGACCTCCACACTTCAGTCATCTATTATTTTCCCATTTTAAGTTTCTTGTCCACTAGGCTATGGTGGGGAACAGTAAGCGTTTAAGATCTCTGAAATATTCAGAAAAAAAATCTCAACTATTTTGTAATATTTTAATAAATTGATGTAGTATTAAGGATGTTATAGATGTAATTATCACAAGTAACATGAACTCGTTATACAAGAAAATTATAGGTTCATATAATTTTAGGAGGCTCATAATTATAAGCTCATATTATTTTATAAAATTATAGGAGGGGGACTCCCCCGCCCCACTCGCAAAATTCTAGCAACACTCAAAAAACACTCGCAAAATTCTATTGAACTTGACAAAATTAGATACCTGGTTGGCAAAACTGGTGAAAAAATTTTAACGAAACGATAATTTACTTTCTGTTTCTGGTACACTTGGCAAAATTACGCAATTCCATTTGGCAAAAGTAAAAGGCTAGTAATCCTACTAATATATATAAATTTCAATGTTTGTATGTATGTTTGTACGTTTGTATGTATGTATTATGTATGATTGTATGTATGCTGAAACGGTTTGACGGATTTGAAGGAAATTTGGAATAAAGACAGTTAAAGTCCTGGATTACCAAATAGGCTACTTTTTTATAGAGCGAAAAAAAAAAACAACACTGTTCCTATAGTATACGAAAAACTATCTTTTTTTATAAAAAAAAAGAATACAATTGAGTTTTTATTTTACAAATCCGTCGACAGATGGCGCAAACTTACAGAATATGCAGTTTCTAATAAATAAAACATCAGATTTAATTTTTCGCAGGCGAATTTGAAATAATTATTAGACGGTTTCATTTTATGTTATGAAATCTTAATTGAGTGAGTCACGTGACAAACCATCAGCATGCTTTTTTTGCACGGCGTGCAGAAATACAACCTTTTTTAACAAGTAATTCTGCAGCATTTAATATACATTTGTAAGAAACCTACTGTATCACGCGACTGATGCTCTATCATCGTTAAATGGTGCTAATATAATATTTTAGCATCATTTAACGATAGTTGACTTGAATAAAGAATACACCTGAAAAAGATTTTGAAACTTTCATCGAGTTCGAATTGTGCATTTTTCTGAGCAGCTTTTTCCTATTCTATTTGTATTGTATAACATCCAGTAAAATGATGTTAGAAATATCAATTTTAATTTTGTTTAATCACACTCATGAATAATGATACACTTTCCAATTTAATGGCATAAGGAAAGAAAATAGGGAAGACGCATGGATTATAATACGATTTTAATATATGGCACTTTAGTGCTTATTTAGATTTTCTTCCTATTTTTCCGCTTTCCGTTTTTTGATAACGGCATTTATATCCAGTAGTACTTCAGGATTAATATTGGGCGAAAATAATTTGTACTTTTTTATAAGATTTTATCATTAAACCATCATATTTTGGTAACCAGGGGCGGCCCGATACTGTAAGCACGGTAAGCATCGCATCGGGGCGCCGGCTTCGATGGGGCATCATTTCGAACTCAAAAACTAAGTATAGCATAAAAGAGGGCGTCTTTTTTACGTTGGTAGGGCCGCCCTAGGGATGGACGCGAGAGTACTTTTTGCAAGACGAGACAGAGATTTACAGCTTTTTTTGCGAGACGAGACAAACATTTTTAACATTACGGTATTGGGATTTTGCGAGACGAATCAAAGCTTTTAGGCTGTTTTGCGAGACGCGAGACGCCTATTTTTCGTCTTGCGTCCATCCCCAGCTGCCCCTGTTTGTAACCATCTTAATTTTAAATTCTATACAGAATCTGAGAGATTTCCGTGCCAAGGAAGCCGGGGAGAAACAAGATTCTCTCAGTGCAAGATTTATGAACGGTGTAGTTCGAAAGAATCATGTGATTTTGGTACATAAGAACAAATAAACTAATTATGTCAGGCACTTCAAAATTTCGAAACCGTCTCTTTACAAGCTGTACTATATATACTGAAATAAACGATAAATCTGTATCGGTTTCAAAACTTTTAGAAAATATTTTTAAAAATCGAAACTTTTTGTAAAACGTTCACTCTTCGAAAAATCTTGCAGCTCAGATCCATGTTTAAGAATTTTTTTCCTGAAAATTTCACAAAAGGCTCAGCTTTTTCGCTTATTACAGTGTGTAAAGCAACTTTCGATCTACCGAACAACCGTCTAATCAAGGAGTTCGAAGTATCCAAGAGTCTTGAAAAACGCAAATTTCCCGACGGACATTGAGCTCTAAATTACGTTTATTTGCATTTGGTTTTATTTACTTCTTTTTAACATCCTAGAATTATTGAAATTCATTTCGTTCTCAAATATCCAATGGGAATATTCTTTCTAAGTTTGTAATTATTGACGAAATTTTGAGCATTTCTCTGCAGTTTAACTAAGTAGGGGAACCTGGGGAGCCTTGACCACATTTTCAGAAAAACATTTTTGTAAATTTTATTTTGTCAGCAAAATAATCCTATTATAGTGCACTTTAAAGGAAATTTTATTGGCATTAAGAATATATTTATGATAATATAAATTGTGCATTTCTTCTTTTCTGAATTTAATATTTTTTTAAACGTTGGAAAGAGGGTCAAGGCTCCCTTTATAAGGGAGCTCTGACCCATGGTATGGGAGGCTTGGCCCAGGCAATAATGTATAATTTTAAAATAAGATAAAAGTAAATCTTTTTTATTAGTTATATAAGCATTAAGTATAAAATCTTCCGCATGATAATTGAACACTCTGCTGTCATCATAATTTCTGTGGAGTACTTTTTACGAGGATTTCCTTTTGGTTTATGAAAAAAGGGCATCCTGAGAAAAAAATAATACTTATTATTAATACAGCATTTCAAACATCTCATTTTCATATTAATATTCACAATAAAATGAATCAAAAGAAACATCCAGAAATTAATAGTTTTTCAGTAAAGATAACATTTATAACCCCCCCCCCCACACAAAAAAAAAAAAAAATTAATACATAAAATTTGGTAATCTCTTTGTACAAATCTGGAAAATTATTATACTTGAATTATTCATAATTTAGTTTTTAGTATTAAATTTTGAAACAATTTTTATTGGACAATAATTGGTAGGTAATTTTTTGTCAACCACCTATCCCATTGTAAACATATAAAATTATTTATATTCATATCTAGGTATTATTTTAATTATGACAATGTTTGAAAAGCAGTATTGCTATATTTTCAAAACTATTTTAACTAAGGGAGCCGTGACCCAGTGGTCAACCCTCCCTTACATACAGTGGGTCAAGCCTCCCCATCACGCCATTTTGTAAAGAATGGTGCATGGTGATTTGAAACCTGATTCTTTCTATAAACTTTTTTACTTTAATAATAGCTTAATATGACAGTATTTATAAAATCCCACTAGCTCAAAGTTAATTCAATTACTTTCTTTGAAAAACTCTTACAAAGTGTGTTTAAAATACTTGCTTTTTAGGCAGAAAAACTTTCTTTCTTGTTTATTTCCACTCCACTATGAACTGACTGGATGAAACTATGATGGGTGTCTGATTACATCAGTAGCTTTGACTGCCATCTAGTGAGGGAAAGCTAAAATATTTTTAAATGCTGAAATTCAAGGGTGGGTCAAGCCTCCCTTATGGTCAAGGCTCCCCAGGTTCCCCTAATTATTGTATCTTGGAAAGTGTTGCATGAAGTTTGTATTACATTTTCTTATTTGCTTAATTTAGTTATTAACAATTTAATTTTTTTATGTTACATAAGATAAAAAAAAGTCTGATTTCAATTGATGTACAAAAAAATTAAAGTTTTACTTAAATCTACTAAGTCTAGAATTCGAAATTTCAGTAGCAGCACCAGTAAGTTACACTACTTAATACAAGGTGTCCCCTAAATACCACCCAAACTCTGCAAAGCCAGATTCCTTGTTGGGAGTACTTAAAAAATGCCCGAAGAACTCTACCTGCACCAAATATAGTTTTCAAGAAAAATAGGAAATCAAAGTATGACGTCACATCCGGTGCAAGGAAAAAATACTTTAGACACATCAACAGCAGTATTTGCAAATCATAAAAGCATATATTCGAAGTGTCTGCGTGCATATCCAGCTAGGCTTAAGCACGCTGTGGAATGGATGACAAAACACACCACAGCAGGAAGGTGTCCACCGAAGTACAAGCAACATGCAGACGAGCAGCTAAGTTCGTTCGTGCAATCTCGATTTAAACGACGGCTGAACGTCATACCAAGACGATCACATGCATAACGTGATTTACACGGCGAGCATCTTGAACATTATCGTCGGAAAAGGTATGCAAATACTGCTATTTATGTATCCAATAGTGTTTTTTTCCTTGCAACGGATGTGACGTCATAGTTTGTTTTTCTTTTTTTTTCTCGAAAACTATGGGTTGCACAGGTACTGTTTTGGGGGCATTGTCTTGCGTATGCATTGCATCGCATTGCTGAAGCGATACGTGCGAATTATCCTGATGTCGACAATCTAATGTTAAAAAAAAAAAAATATTTCTGAAAGCTCCATCCCGCCGGGATTGTTTTAAGTCTACAGCTCCTAGTCTTGCTTTTTTCCCAAAGGCAGTGAGGGATACGCGCTGGGGTATCTGGCTAAATGCGTGTACATGCTATAGCAAAAGTTTTTCAGACAGTGAAGTCTATTGTAAATAGTTTCGATGGTGAAGATGTTACTTCAATTCAAATTGCACGAAATGCTTTGTCTTCTGATAAAATTGAAGGAAACTTGGCATTTATTAAATCTAACTTTAGTATCTCATGATCAACAAACACAAGCTTAGAAAAACAAGATTTGGAACTTGTCGATGCGATAAGCTATATGGATAAAGTGAATGTAGTTTTGAAAAGGCAATATCAGTTTCTTTAAATAAGTATGTTTTAATGTAACAAAACGAATTTTTATCAATAAATCAATTCTTTAGATTGAAATTTTTGTTTAAATATTAGCGCTAAAATTTAAGGGTATTTTTGATGTTTTTAAGGGCATTTTATGCATTTTTAGAGGTATTTTTAGCGATTTTTTTGGTCATCAGAATCCGGGCTTTACTCATAATTAACCCTTCCGTCCCTTACTGTTGCCCACTGGCAGCGGCAACGAAACGTTCTGTGTGTACTCCTGCCGCCCAACGGCGGCATCCAGCAAACGTTCTCTAGATACTACCGCCACCCAATGACGGCATCCAAGAAGCGTTCTCAGGGTACTACAGCCAGCCAATGGCGGCATCCACGTTCTCTGAGTGCTAATGCCACTCCACCTAATGGTCATGTAGGTATGATTACCATACCTGCCAACAACTCCGGTATATAATTAACCGTATTTTGTAAACAGTAATTTTTATGTTAGAAAATAGCAGCTTTTTTGTGCATGTGGTAAAACGCATTTTCGCGGCTTACGCTTTCGTTCAGTGCAACCACTCTTGTGGGGAAACTCCCCTAGTACCACGAATATATAACCACGGCCAGCTCCTACGTATCGGAAGGGTTAAGGTTACCATCTTAATATGTTGTGATGCAGAAAGATTCAATATTAATTCTTAAAAAGTTTTACTTAAAAAAAAATAAAGAATAATTTTTAACTGTTTAGAGTGGAGTGTCTTAATTGTGCATTTTTGCATGGCGGAAATAACCGCATCACCTTTTTCAACTACTATGATTTCTTACTGTGAATGAAGGCGACAATGGACCATTAAATATATCAGTCCATGTTATCGAATCGATATAAATTTTGTATATTCATGTATTGTTTCTTCAATATGGAAAATACGAACTCAAAATTAATCTCATGGTTTAATTATTTAAGAAAAGAATAAAAGTATACTAATTAAAGTTATTATTTAAGATGGCCATGAACTTTAAATTTTATTTTTTAAATTTTATCTTTAAATCTGATGTCAGAGGCGAAAACTGATGCCTATAATTCTTGTTTACATAAAATATTTAATTTTCATAGGTTAATAATTTTTATAATTAATGAATCTCTGCGATTAACTTATTTAGTAGTTTTCATATTCAAGAAACATCCCAGCAAACACACACAGGTTCTCTGGACGTCTATTAACATTCAGAAAACGTCTTCTGAACGTTAATAAACGTTCAGAGAACCTGTGTGTGTTTGCTGGGATTATATCAATATACAAAATTTTACATCGATTGACATTAAATAAAGATTTCTATGGTCCATTGTCACCTTGCGAAATAGTACTTTTGTAAAACACTTTTTAAAAACATTATATTTTCCTTTAAAAGCATTATATTTAGTATTTATTATGCGTCCGGATGTTTATTTTATCTTTAAAATTCATCTAGAAAAGAAGCAAAATATTGCTTAAGCGCGGGGAGCTTTCAAATTCATTAATTGAAATATCAAGTAACATATTTTTTTCTTTTTAAATCTTTCCTCGGAAGTCTTCGATTGCAGTCTCTCTTTTTTCTTCCAAAGCTTATTATTATTTATCTGAAGTTACTCTTATTTTTATTTCCAGATTAAATAGGAAAGTATCTTTGCTCTTGCATTTGAACTTTAGATTAAACTTTATCTTTCAACTTCAGATGGAAAATTTAATTTATTAACTCAGCTTACATGCATCTACGCAGCACTGGGACACATGTTGCAACATATTCTGTTTCCTGCTTTCAAATATTGAATTGACAGAAGCATCTTGCTAAGGAAAGAATGAGAGAATAAATACTAATTTGTTACTAAAGGTATTTAATAAATAACACTTTTCCGTGAAGGGAAAAAAAAGATATGCATATAATTTGCTTCATACTAAAATTTTCTGTTCCATTTTTTCACGTTATAGCAACAGCAAACTTATGTGCCATTTTACAAGCGTGGAAAAATCATTTATATCGATATAATCTTTAGTTAAAGGAATTTAATTTGTAAAAGAACAAATAAGCTTACTTTTTCTAAACATACAATGTGACAAAACTTATTAACAATATTGTGAAATAACTCATCTAAAAAGATACTGAAACGGTTTACCTTTTCTGCTGAAAAAAATTTCCACTGTCCACACAGGTGTAGGAACATTAAAACAAATGGAACTTTCTACTTAGTAAAACATGTCTCATAATTTTTGTGCCTAAATTTGAGAGCTCTTCTGATCTGACCAGTGAAGCCCAAATCATTAAATTCACAGGAATACGTAAACACTCTAATGGTTTTCAGTACAATATATGATGTCTGAGAGAAGATAATTTTAGTTTATTGTCTAGTTTAACCATAATTTTGAAAACCAAACGTTTTTGAAATCTTAGAAATTTTGTACCATTAAGGTGAAAATAATCCATCATTTGTATGCACGCCTCAAAGTAATACCAGGTAAAAATATTTTGAATTTTCTTACAAAGGAAAATTTCTTATTGATTTTGTAAACTCTATAATTTATTGAGTAATAAGAAAAATTTACTAAAAATTAAAAATTTATATAATGGAATGGGATTTTTTACAAAATACATCTATTAAAATTTAATGCCAATCAACTTTTATCGTAAAAATAGACATTTCCAACCAACACTGTTACCCCCCACCCCTATAGCTATGGCTATATCCCTGGGTAACAGTATGCAAAAGAAAGACAGGTGCTTGAGACGGAGCTATTGTATAATCTATGCTTACCTGGTTTATCTTTCTTGTTTACTTTACAATGTCTCTTATTCTAAAAATACAATGTTGGAAAGAAAATGAAAATATATGTACTTAACTTAAAATTTCAGAATTGAACACCATCGACGCGAAAAAAAATAAAAAAATGTTATATATTCATCAATTTTCAACCTTTTGCGATAAAATAAGATGATCACAAATTGTATTTTCGAATTGTTGGTGGATTCGGGGAAAACAGTTGCCTTTTTATATAATAATTCTGTCAAAGAAACAATATCATAAATCTTGTAAAAGTACACCCTTAAACGAAAGTAGTAAAAGTGGAAGTAGTCTTTCTGGGAAAAACGTCAAAAAGAAATGCGAGCTTAAAAAACAGCAAAGCGGAACAGCATTTCATTCTGGTTCATTTTCTCTGCCTATTATAATAGATCTCTCTCTCTCTCTCTCTGTGTGTGTGTGTGTGTCGGCGGCGTTACGGACAAACGGTTAGACGTAGAAACACAAAATTTGGTACACAGGAAGTTCTAAAAATGAAGTTGTGCACCTCGAAGCGATTTTTTCAGAATTCGGCATGAAAATTTTATATTTTATGTTTTATGCGATTTTTCGCATATTTTAAAATATCTTTTACACTCATGTCTATAAATTAAGGATAATTCAGAATCACACAGAAATTCATCTCTAAAATAAAAATTTCACCTGTGGAATGATCACACACATCTTGAAGAAGAATATGCAAATTACAGGAAACCACCAGATGGCGTGGATGGTACGTCACAATGACGAGACTGTAAGAGAGGGGTATATAAGGAATGGTGGCAAAGAAGTAAAATTGTTCACAAGCGCTGTGAAAGCCTTTCACTGCAAAAACCGCATAGTTATGGCACAGAGGAGGCATTTGGATGATGTTTTACGTGGCAGAATTATCGGACGACTGAAATGTGGACGTACCCAGCTGGAAGTATCCGAGAAACTTGGAATCGCCCAGAGTGTCATCTCCAGGCTTTGGCAACGATTTCAAGATGATGGTAATGTGAGTAGACGTTACAGCACAGGTCGCCCCCGAGTTACAACGCCGAATGAGGACCGCTATTTGGCAGTTACTGCCAAAAGAAACAGACGTAGTACAGCATCAGACCTGTCTCGTCAGCTCTCTTCAGCTACCGGTACGACAGTTTCAAGGCGGACCGTGTACAGACGCTTAGGGCACATTGGTCTATATGCTCGTAGGCCTGTCAGATGTGTTCCACTTACCGCAACTCACTGTCGCCTGCGATTAACCTGGAGTAGAGAGCATGCATTGTGGACACCGCAACAGTGGTCTTGTGTGATGTTTTCCGACGAGTCCAGGTTAGTTTGGAGTCTGATTCTCGCCGGACATTCATCTGGAGAGCGCCAGGTACCCGTTACCACCAAGAGAACACCATTGAAAGACGCCGTTACGGTGGTGCAGGATGGCTCGTTTGGGGAGGAATTATTCTTGGTTCCAGAACTGACCTGCATGTTCAGAGTGTAACGATGACAGGCCACATCTATCGGGATGTCATTCTGGAACAACATGTACGTTTGTTTCGGGGCGCCACGGGTACTGAATTTGTGTTTATGGACGACAACGCCCGTCCTCACCGTGCAAACATTGTAGACGAATGCCTTCAATCGGAGGATATCACCCGTATGCATTGGCCAGCATACTCACCGGACTTGAATCCAATAGAGCATGTGTGGTATATGCTTGGCCGACGAACTGCAGCCCGTCAACCCCCTCCCACCTGTCTACCGGAACTTCGGAGTGCATTGCTTGATGAGTGTGTAATATTCCCAAAGATCAGATTGATCATTTGATACTCAGCATGCCTAGGCGTTGTCAGGCCTGTATTGCATCGTCCGGGAGACATACTCCGTATTAACCATCCTACTAACCATGTTATACTGTTTTTTGTAAATAGGTTCTTTTTTGAAATTTGGTCAAGGGAGTAAAACTTGCAATTTTTATTAATTATGTCAAACATATAGCATCTTTTTTGCTCTTTACTTTTTGTTTAATAAATAGACTTTACAAATAAGTCAAATTTGTTTTGCTTCTTTCTCTTTCTTTGCCTGAACTTCATTATCCTTAATTTATGGACATGAGTGTACAATGCGATTTTATGTACTTTTTACGAATTACACATGTAAGGAAAATTTTCGTTTCCTATCGTGCAAAGAACTGGCTCTCAGCAAGTTCTTTAATAAAACATTATTTTTAAGCATGAATGTTTTTAATTTAGTGTAAAAATGTGTCTGTATTTATTCTAATATGGAAGTGATGAGTGGAGCAGGGGTGGCGTATCGGGCATAAGCGCCACGATTCTAGAGGATGTTACTTTACGACCTTTGAACGTTAATATACGTTCAGAGAACGCTGTTTTGCTGCCTAACATGATTCTGCTATGCTGTTGCTAACATGATTCCGAAAATGTTAGCGAAAATACTTACTATTTCTAACACAATAAGCGTACTTTGCCGCTTTCACAACTACACGCTTAAATCTATTGATTAAACTATTGATAACACTCCTTTATTGATTAAATCTCTTATCGGCTGATTTAAATCCTTTTACGCTAAAAAATACTCATTAAAGACAATAATTTGTTATTTCCTCAATTCCCCTCAATGCTCAGGATTAGCTAGATTCTATTATACTCCATTTTTCACTAAAATCTTGTCTATTTGAGAATTTTGTCTCTCCCCCAAGAAAGATGCGTAGTAAGATATCGTATTACTATCACGTGACCAACCCTCTTCAACGGAAAACGGTACATAAACATAGTCACCACAGACAACACAACGCGGGAAGCGGGAATTCGGCGAGCATCGAAGAGCAAACATGTCGTTATCAAAATATGAATTAAAAGAGTTTCTGAAGAAGATACCCGATAATACTTTAGAATGGTGATAATTTTATTTTATATCCGAATATCAAATGCATCTTTTTCATATTCAGAGTTGTGAAATAAATTCAACCTAAATGTGGAGAGGATGCTTTCGGTAGAAATTTCGTTTTAATGGACATAGTTTCTTACGATTGGATTATAAAAATCTCGTCACTCTTGTAAAACAAATGAAGTTATGATATCTTCAGTCAAGTGAGTAAGTACTATTTTACCTTTTTCATGTAAATAAATTGGGTTGCTGCTGTAATTAAATCTCACAGCTGGTTTAACCATGATTGCATTTGTGTATTCTGACTGTACTGTGAATTCGTTTTATAACTAGAGATGATAGTGAAATTATATTCTATTTATTAAAAAAATATTTTTTTATAGTGTATTAAGATATATGTTATGTATTTGCCTTGATTTAAAATTTATTTTCTCGGGCTTATAATCATAGATTATAGCTCTGATAATAAAAAATGAAGAAAATGAATAATTCAATATATTAATCAAAACCAGCAAATTTTCATAAGACACCCTTTTTCTAGCTTAAAATAATAATCTTAATTGAGTACAGATATATTAATTAAAAAAGGGCTGATTTTGTAAAAACGCTCATTCTATAGCTTAAATAATAATCATAATTGAGTACAGTTATATTAATCAAAAACGGACAGACACTCTTCATTTTTGATTATTATTTAGCCTAAATGGAGCTGTTGTGTAATGCTCAAAAATTGAGAATTTTTCGCTCGATTGATCTTTGTCGATTAGTGGAGCAAATTTTACTGAATCGGGAGAATGGCTGTTTGAAGTCAATAATTGAGTAAAAATATACTCCGTTTGATTATTATTTTACTCAATAGATTTAAGCGTGTAAAGAACTGAGTGAATGAACGTGTTAAGGAACATCTGAGTAAATTTGAGGTAATATAATCATCTCTGTGAAGTTATGACATTTGCCTGTTCATTACATTCCATCATCTGCCGACCGGATATTATGGTAGATAAACATTGTACTATGGTTTCAGGTTCAACTCCTGGCTGTCGAGGTTCGATCCCCGACTAGGCGTGGCTGTCATTCTGTCCGTCCCTTCATAGGGGGCGACGTTGGTCCACGTACTAGGTGCCCCCATAATAAAGAGACCAAAGATTCCCGCCTTAGCAGTGGCCAATGTCTCCAAGGGTCCATTGGAAAGAAAAAGAAAAATATCCCATCATCTACCGAAAACCAGCTTATAATAAGAATTGGCGGAACCAGTGAATGCCTAATGTTTAGTGCAGTCCTCATTATGTTCTTCTACCTCTGAAATCTCCATTTTATTTATAAAGGTCATTTAGCATTTCATCCATTCAGCTTTTCGGTTAAGAGCACAGTTCAACATTCCGCTTCTCGACAGCGAAACAAATTTGTTTTCTGCTTATATGCGCATTCTCAATGCGCCATTTAAAAAATTGTGTTATTTAAGACTGGATGTACATTAGGGTGGAGTGAAAATGGCCAAAAAAATTTTTTTTTGGATTTTAATATTGCCTGACTCAACAAATGGTGCTGTATGGCAAAAAAGTCACAGAAAAAAAATTCTAGTCCATTCACTAATTGTCTTCAGGTTTCACACCGGGCTCAAAGAAAGGAATGTTAACGTAAAAAGTAAAAAAAAAATCTATTTTTTCAAATTCCATTTTAATGTTTACAATAACTTTACTCAAAAACAGTTCTAACTACTAAAAAGAAAATGTACAGCAATGTTTTATTGCCGTTAAGAAAAAAAAAAAAAAAAGAAAAAAAAAAAAAAAAAGAAAAAGAAAAAGAAGAAAAAGAAAAGAACGAAAGAAAGAAGAAAAAAAAAAGTCACTAACTTGTAACCGAGTGTCATAAGTTTTGGGGTATATTTTGAATACATAGTTATTATATACTAGCTGAAGTACCCGTCCTTGACGGGTTAGGGAATGCAAATTTCCAAAAAGCAAGAACTTTTGTCAGCATTGTAGGAGTACACAGAGTGGATGTAGTATGTTGCCAAAGTAAAGAAAGCGAATTTATAATTTTTATGTATTGTTAAAATATTACAGGTTAGAGAGTAATTACGTAATATCATTTCATTCGCTTTAGTCGTAACTATGTGACGCGCGAACGAATATTTACGCATATTGAAATAATTTTGCAAAATCTCAAAATCTAATCAATATTTTTGAAAAATTGGAAGCCTAGAATTTAAGTTGAGTGACAACCTATCCTGTCACCCAATTTCGTTTCATTCCCTGCAGTCTTTATTTCGTGATGCTGGAACAAAATTTCAGCATTTTAAAACGATTTTCACAAAATCTCAAAATGTAATCAAAATATTTTTAAAATTCAACGCCTATAAATTAAGATTAGCAACTACCTATCCTATCACTAAATTTCGTATCATTGGTATTATTCGTTATTACGTGATGTTTGAAGAAATATAAACGTATTTTGAGAAAATTTTCACAAAATCTCATAAAAATGTTTAAAAAATTGGACAATTATAGTTTTTGTTGAGCAGCCATCTATCATGTGACCAAATTTCATATCATTCGCTTTAGTCGTTATTACGTAATGCGTGAACAAAGATTCACTCTTTTAAACGATTTTCGCAAAATCTCGAAATCTGATCGATTTTTTTAAATTAGATGCTTATAGTTTAAGGTGAGTAACCACCTATCATTTCACCAAATATTATTTTTTCACCTTTGCAGTTATTACGTGATGCTTGAAGACAAATTTACGCAGTTTGAAAGGATTTTCGCAAAATCCCAAAATCCAATGAAGATTTTTTAAAAATTCGACGCCTATGCTTTAAGTTGAGTGACCACCTATCATGACACCCAATTTCATATCATTCGCTTCAGTCGTTTTTACGTGATGCTTGAACACAAATTTACGGAGTTTGAAAGGGTTTTCGCAAAATCCCAAAATCCAATTAAGATTTTTTAAAAATTCGACGCCTATGTTTTAAGTTGAGTGACCACCTATCATGACACCCAATTTCATACCATTCTCTTCAGTCGTTTTTACGTGATGCTTAAACAAAAAAAGCGTCACGGACAGAATGACAGAATGACAGAAGGACAGAATGACAGCATGACAGAATGACAGACAGACAAACTTTTTTTTGAGGGTCGCATCGGTTTCCCGGGCGCTTGAAACGGATAGAAATCGCAAAATTTTTGAATTCCAATAAATGTACAGACAAAAGTCTAATTTTATTTATATAGATTTACATATTACTTCATTTATAAAGACAATTAATATTTAGAAAGCACACTAATACAGAAAAGGAAATGATACCAAATTTACCTTTCGAGTATTATTGACTAACTAGCTGAAGTACCCGTCCTTGACGGGTTAGTGAATGCAAATTTCCAAAAAGTAAGAACTTTCGTCAGCATTGTAGGAGTACACAGAATGGATGTAGTATGTTGCCAAAGTAAAGAAAACTAAGTTATAATTTTTATGTATTGTTAAACTATTACATGTTAGAGAGTAACTAAGTAATATCATTTCATTCGCTTTAGTCGTAATTATGTGATGCGCGAACGCATATTTACGCATATTGAAATAATTTTCGCAAAATCTCAAAATCTAATCAACATTTTTGAAAAATTTGAAGCCTAGAATTTAAGTTGAGTGACAACCTATCCTGTCACCCAATTTCGTTTCATTCCCTGTAGTCTTTATTTCGTGATGCTGGAACAAAATTTCAGCATTTTAAAACGATTTTCGCAAAATCTCAAAAGTAATCAAAATATTTTAAAAATTCAACGACTTTAAATTAAGATTAGCAACTACCTATCATATCACTCAATTTCGTATCATTCGTATTTTTCGTTATTACGTGATGTTTGAAGAAATATAAACGTATTTTGAGAGAATTTTCACAAAATCTCAAAATCTAATAAAATTGTTTAAAAAATTGGACACCTGTAAATTATGTTGAGCAACCATCTATCATGTGACCAAATTTCATATCATTCGCTTTAGTCGTTTTTACGTGATGCTTGAACACAAATTTACGCAGGTTGAAAGGATTTTCACAAAATCTCAAAATCCAATCAAGATTTTTTAAAAATTCGACACCTATGTTTTAAGTTGAGTGACCGCCTATCATGACCCCAATTTCACATGATTCGCTTCAGTCGTTTTTACGTGATGCTTGAACACAAATTTACGCAGTTTGAAAGGATTTTCGCAAAATCTCAAAATCCAATCAAGATTTTTTAAAAATTCGACGCCTATGTTTTAAGTTGAGTGACCGTCTATCATGACACCCAATTTCATATCATTCGCTTCAGTCGTTTTTGCGTGATGCTTGAACACAAATTTACGGAGTTTGAAAGGATTTTCGCAAAATCTCAAAATCCAATCAAGATTTTTTAAAAATTCGACGCCTATGTTTTAAGTTGACTGACCACCTATCATGACACCCAATTTCATATCATTCGCTTCTGTCGTTTTTGCGTGATGCTTGAACACAAATTTACGGAGTTTGAAACGATTTTCGCAAAATCTGAAAATCCAATCAAGATTTTTTAAAAATTCGACGCCTATGTTTTAAGTTGACTGACCACCTATCATGACACCCAATTTCATATCATTCGCTTCTGTCGTTTTTGCGTGATGCTTGAACACAAATTTACGCAGTTTGAAACGATTTTCGCAAAATCTGAAAATCTAATCAAGATTTTTTAAAAATTCGACGCCTATGTTTTAAGTTTAGTGACCACCTATCATGACACCAAATTTCATATCATTCGCTTCAGTCGTTTTTACGTGATGCTTAAACAAAAAAAGCGTCACGGACAGAATGACAGAATGACAGAATGACAGACAGACAAACTTTTTTTTTAGGGTCGCATCGGATTCCCGGGTGCTTGAAACGGATAGAAATCGCAAAATTTTTTATTTCCAAGAAATGTACAGACAAAAGTCTAATTTTATTTATATAGATAAAACACTTTATTTTAATTTCTTCAATTTTGGATTCCACATGCCGGGCAAAATAATGAACTTTGGTAGTTCCTTTCGTTTATTTGATTCCACAACGAATGTATCCATCTCTGGCTTTTGCTCCACATGTTACCGATGATGCTTGCGTTAGTAGTCTTACATGCCTTTCTACTGCTTGAGAAGAGCAAGGGAGCTTCTCTATTTCAAATTCTGAGCCGTTTCTGATCATACTTGCTACGTCTTCATCACTGAGGTTCATTGTAGCTGGTGGTTCCAAAGGATTGTCCCAGTGAATCATCTGAAAATACTACTCTGCTTCGAAATTTATATTTAGAAGATCAAATGGGCATATTTTTCCCTACCAGTCAGTTTTTCTTGCTTTCAATATTCTTCTTTTATATTCGGTCTCTATTTTATATTCTGTTATATTCGGGTCAAATTCCCGAATATGTGATCATTCATCAAACAGCATTGCCAACAGAATATTTTCAGAATGAGCAAAATAAGAGTTCCTCTGAATAATGTCATGAATGATTCACTTAAAATCTTTTGGGAAGAATGAACTTCTATTCATCATTCCGTGCTCCATGAGTATCTCCTGGGATTTTCTTTATTTCCAACCAGGATGGCACGTACACTTTCATCACATAGTCTACTAGGAGTTTAAAGCATTCTGCTGGTTCGGCAGTCGACACGTACAGGTGCAGTATTCAGTTCGCTGAAGTGAGTCAGCTTGAATGAGATATCCTTCCTGGATTTCTGTTTCCCAAATCTGGATGGCACTGTCCCGAGCATACTGCCCTAGTAATATCGAAGAGGTACTTTTGGTCTGTACTGAGGTCTTTTTTATCAATTTCAAGCAGAGCAACAGGAATAGAAACAAAATTTGTCACAGCAAACGTTTCATACGTTTCCAGAAATTTTCCTATTGTTCCAGAAAACTGGTGTGGCCCAGATGTCTTTCCGTCAATCTTATGGAAAAGGTGGCGAAGAGGTAGTTTATTAGTATGCAATAAGCATACAAACCAGTGCAATTTATGGCCAACAAAGATTTCAAGCCGTCTAACTACGCCATTTTTCTTCCCAATGTTGACTTTCGGTGCATCTCACCCAACGGCAACAAGATCCTAAAGTACAATCTCTTTCTGTGTAACAAAGTTGATGATGCTGCAGGTAATATCAGTACTAGTGCCTGAATGCGGAGTCACGTGTCCTATGTGAACAGAACCAGGTTCTGACAACATAACAATAGGCTCTACCACAGATACAGTAGTATATAAAGAGCTTCACTTCTTACATAATAGTTGTGTCCTTTCTTCCATCGACGTATATGGTGTACAGAGACTGTGCTACTTGTATAGAATTAAGTTGTGATCGTGTCTTTCATTCTAATTTTTAATAAGGGGAATTACTTCTTGGTGACTTACCACAGGCAAGGAGGCTTTCTTCCAAATTCTTTCAACGTCCAAAGAAATAATTTTGTTGATCTCTTTTACTAAAGGATCCTTTTTGTTCCCCTTATTCCACAGTATATCATTTTTGTGATTAAGAAATGCTTCATTAAATCAGAATACGTTGGTGGTAACACTGTCTCTTTCAATAGTACTAGAATTCCGAAAACCCTACAAAATGTTTCACTTCTAGTTGTGGTCATATTTAAATTCAAAACTCCGTATTACTTTTTTGTCAAATATAAATCAAAATTAATAAAAGGTATTGCTTCAATCTTACAAAGGAGAAACAAGAGGCTGAAACCAAGGACGTACCAGGGGGTTGTCCAGGGGGTCGGGCCCCTCCCGAAATTTCGATTTTTGTTAGCAAAATATGAAGTCTTTCTGTAGAAAATTCTCCCTTTTTCAGCGTTTGGACCCCTTCCGAAAATTTTGGACCCTCCCCGAAATTTTTTTCTGGGTACGTCCCTGGTTGAAACAAAGGCAATTGCAAAAACGAATCATTCCACACAATAAAAGTGACGTGCCTTATTAGGTTATGATATAATAGTTAGATTAGAACACGCGCTGCCATCTAGTAGATTTTAGAGTATAATTTGCTTTTTTTTAATGTACAAAAAGCCATTTCTGGATCTGATATCCGGCAGTAATGTTTTAATAAAACAATTTATTAATGAGAAAGTAATTCATTAATATTATTTTATAAATTAAAGAATTATTTACTAAAATATTAAATTTAAAAAAAAATATTTTTTACATAAAAATCATTGAAAACTTGAAAAAAAGTCAATATAAACATTCACTTGAGGTGTGGAACCTCAAGATGTCAACATTTTAAGCTGAAATTTGGAGACAATTGGTTTCAGCTAGTTTGACACCATATAATAACTCAGGCAATGTGAATTTCAAAAAAAAGTTTTTTCGATCCACCCTAATGTACATTTATACAAGCTTTCATTTAAATGCGTTTGTACAATAGGGATAATAAAAATATAAAGTCATTGAGTGTTTATTTCTTTTATTTTACGTATCCTTATACAGTCCCTAAATGCACATTCAGCATATCGACCAGAAAAAGCGGCATTTTTTGCAAAAGATTTAACATATATTTATTTTATTGAAAAATAGAGGTGGAAATGAAATTTCTTGCCTGCTGTGTATACACACATTAAAAATCTATATATAAAATAAAAATGATTAATTTGACTCATAAATTTAGTTTTCAAGAAATAATTAACTTTTCACATATATCTATGAAAACTTTTAGAACAATATGTCAGTTTGGTGCACTTTTCTAAAAACTATTCAGTTTCTCGTCTTCAAATTTGGAATGATATCAGAAAATAAACTACCTGAGAATAAAAAGAAGGGATTTTCCTTTTACCTAAAAGTAAACAAAAATATTTTACCCAATAAAAATTTTAAAATTAAAAAATTTAAAGAGACAAAAAATCATTATTTCCATTTTTTTTTCACTCAGATCTCTATTAATAGCTATTTTTAAAGAACCAAGTTAGTTAAACAATCAGCCAACTTTTATTACAATCAGCAAGACTCATCTTATTTCTTTAAATTGTAGAACAAGTTCTAGAATTTGTAAGACATCAAAATTATACTTATATACGTTTAATGTTCCAAGAAGGCTCGGTGCAACAGCTTTTCCTTCGAAGAAAAACATGAATCTCATTTTGTTACACAATTTTTATTTCAAAATTCTGTCAAAAAGTAAACGTTATTTCAAATCATATCACTTTTGTGGCACTCTTAGTTTCAAAGCCTATCCACCACGACAAGGTGGTGCCACATCGGATAGGATCGGTTTTTAATTGTCCCGAGGCCAAAAACCGTATAAAAAGCAAATATTTGATCGGTTTTTAACTGTCCACAGCCAAAAACCGCAGAAAAAGCCGAAATAGTTTCGGTTTTTAATTGTGAGCCAAAAACCGCATAAAAAGCATTATACTTTTATAATTTAGATCTTAAAGCAAAAAAGCAGGCAAGCTAAACGCTTCCTAATTTTTTTGCTTTTCGCCTGTTGTGCATCGCTGAATTGCATCAAAGGCGCAACACTAAAAAAGCAGTCGTCCAAAAAACTTTCCATCAGATCTGGAGGATACTGAGGAGAGTATTTGGGTCCTGCAACACTTAACAAGCAGTCGCCCAAAAAACTTTCCAACAGATCTTTTGGATACTGAGGAGAGTATTCGGGGACTGCCAGGAAACGGGAAGACGCCGTAGCGTAGGAAGCAAGCGAGGACTTTGCATCCACAAATTCGTCGACATCAGAATCCGACTCACTTTGTGAGACAGCGAGACTCGGAACTGGTGCAACGAAAACCATTTTGGGAGAAAAAAAAAACTACTTAATTCAAAATGTTTGAAAAGTATCAAAAATACAGTTTCAAGCACAAGAATATAGCAGTTATAAAAGATCCAAGCATCAATCTCAAGAGCTTAGATAGAAATGATTTATGTAGTTTATTGTTGCAAATTTTTCTCATCGACAACAATACGTCCCCGTTTTAGTTTTGAAAGAGTAACTTGGTATTGTTTACAACAATGTAGTGAGGTATCAAATAAAGCTTTGTTGTGTTCATTTGTTTATAGAATTTTTTTTTTTTTTTTTTTTGCATTTGTTGCGATGAGTTGGTTTAACAACAAAACTCTTTAAAAGCATGCCGTTGGAAACTTTTCTGCACACTGGTCATTTTTCTGACCCAGGTACATAATCATCTCTCAAAATACAATGTCACTGAGCCACATTAGTCTACATTTTCAGAGAGTCAAATCAATGGCCAATCTACTGGTGACAATTTCTATGTGCTGTGACGTAGTGGTCTGGCCCATAATGTTCATATTGCTTTCGAGTTATTAGCATAGGCTCAGCTGGGGTATTTGCCACCCTTTGGCTAGATAAACTATTTGGCAGTGTTGAGTTTAGCACTTTCTAGCAAAGAAACAGATTGAATCAGTGTTCTTTTAGCAACCTGAAAGGGATTATCGATTATAAGCAGGCGGAAGTCACAAAGGAATGAAAAGTCACCATGGGAAGCAAATACCCTGTTCTTCACCCCTAGAATACACACCAATGGTCAGCAGTAAATTATATAGGCCCATGACACCAGTTCCACTTGTCCGCCAACCCAGTTGCTCTACGAAAAACACGTGTTTGCATCCTCCAATTCAACTTTGAAGAAAATCTGATGTGTACACCACGAACTCCTTGTTCGTATATAAACTTCCTACACGGAAGTAAAAAGGAAGTATAGTGATTTTAACCCATTTATGTCTAGCGTCCCTTTTTTGGGACTGCATTTTCGTTATCAGTCGAAAACGTTATTTATTTTTTCTAGCCTTTATTCACGAATATTGAACCTCAACTCTACAACATATTATAACATGACCCAGTAGTATGTTAACATTTCAATTTTTATAAATAATGATTTTAAAAGAAATCATCCCTTATCCAAGAAGTTGACATCAGAAATTTAGCTATTATTTCTGGTATTGGCAAAAATCGAAGAAAGTCGCAAAAATAACTGGGTACGAATGGGTTAAATTTCCGTATGCAGGTTTGGTTGAGAAAAATCGATTTTCAGTGTTTCCAAATTTTCTTTGAGGAGGTTTTAACAGACATCTCAACGTACACATGTATGTATGTTCGTATAAAAGCATGTGCAATCTATTTTGACCACCGCAAATCCATTTCTACTAGTATTTTCGTGAAGTTTACGTACGTACATATGTATGTACTTAACTCGCATTTCTCAAAAATTCATATAATGTTGAAGTTTTATAGTTAGGATTGTTGTAACCTCTAATATATTATATAGGGTGAATCTAAACTCTTGGGCAAAACTTTAAGGGGTGATAGGGCAAACAATAAGGAATCGTAATCCCATAGCAATCTCGGGTCGAAAACGCAGTTTTAACTTACCCGGTAATAATCCCTTTTGGAAAACCATTGCAGTGTCCGTCTAATTTCTTATCCAAGTTTCATAAACAATAGGCTCGTCTCCAAAAATTTCATCCATGAAATAAAATAGAATTTTTAAACTATTAATTTTAGTCTTCTGTTTTCGGAGGAAAGTACATTAATTTCTGACGAACAATGGTCGGAAAGTGTACTGCTATTTCGGCACTTTTATCCAAAGTGATTATGTTATTTATTAAAATTTTCAGGAAATTGAATCTAGAAACACAAAAAAATTTAAATTTTTGTACGGCCCATGTAGAAGAAAAATATCAGATTTTGAGATTTTTGTCCACACAATTTGCCCTGTATTTTTTTATGTATTGGTGCAAAATTTCAAGCCGAATTCGGATTCAAGGAAAGACAGACTTGCATTTATAAGCATAGGAGGTTAAAAGCCTTGGTCAGTTTTTGTAGGATACTCTGTGTATTTGCAGGCGCCGCACAGTGGAGTATTTGTGTCAAAATCCTGGCCAAAAATATTTTTCATGAGTTTTAACGTTAAAATCATTACTGTTGACTTTTGACTGACTTTTTAGTATTATATACTTCTTAAATTATATAAAGACAGCGTGTTGTCGCCAAATTGGGCGATATATCGCCAAACGACTCGAAGTTGGTTTCTAACAAATGTCTTGTCCGGGGAGTGTCCCTTATTGGGAAGTACTGCTATTGTATAATACCACTTCTAAATGTAATATCACGCGGCTGTCGATCTTACGGTCTGGAGTTTTGGGCGATTTTCTCCAGATGTCACGTGAATACGCAATAGAACCCCATAAAAAGCCCTCCGCCCAAGGCAACCTTCCCGTTAGGCAAATAGCCGTGTAGCTGTGCCTTAACCACAATAAACATATTTAAATGTAATACTTTAATAATGCTTATAAATATAATACTACTTATCTATAAATCAATTTTTATCATAAAAATTTTTAGATTTATCCCTTTTCTAAATGCAGTTACTATAGGGATCTTAGTTTTCTAATGACTTCTGAAGATTAACTTTTTCATTCCGATTCTTTTGGACTGTGATATTCGTCTTCACTTAGAGTCACTTTTTTTTTTTTTTTTTTTTTTGAGAGAGAGAGGGGGACCACCATCGGACCCCTCTGGAAGAAGAAGTTGTAGGGTCTCACTGTTATTAGGCTTGCTCTTTTCCCCTGGCCTTTGTATAGAGCATCTAAAAGGACACTGCTTAAAAGAAGCCTCCTTGCAAACCCATAAAATCTCATTTCAAACTGGAGGAGAAAGTAATTTATTTCAAGCCAGCACTTCAAAAGGACTTAAAGAGCTAGCACGTGTTTTTGTTTACACACTCACACTTCAATGACCCGAAGTTACAGTTGCCAATCTTTGAGAACCAAAAATGGGGAGTTTTTGCTTTGGACACAATTTACGACATAAATGGAAAACTAAGCTGTAAATAAATGGGACTATTTACAGGACTAAGATAGGGCAATTTTGGAATATGCAGAAATTTTCTTCTTATAGCAAATTTACATCAGAAAAATAAGAAATTACATATTGAATTTAAAATTCTGATGTTAAATCTTAACTGAAATGAAATTTTATATACCTTTATCCAAATACTTGCACATAATTTATAGTTTATGAGAAATACAAGCGCGTATGTTTGTACCCCTTTTGCGATCACCCGCCGAAAAATTATCGGAAAAATAAAAATGGCGCTATATAAATAATTTTTTTTTATAAAAATGGTGGATGTTGGGGGAACATTTTTTTTTTCTTGGAATAGACACTCAATAATGTAATAATTACGATTATAGTTGAAATTGGGCGCGACAAGCCGCGACACCCCTTCAAAAAGCTTTTCGAAATGTGGATTTTTGAAAAAAAATTAGAAAAAAAAGTTTACAATTTTTTTTCATAAGTCATATTATTTTTTCAAAGTCATATTATTTTTTCAAGCTAATATATACATATAATTAAAATACATATATTTTACTACAATTATACTAAGTATCAAACTAGTAAATTAATTTAAAGAGCCCGTAAAAAATGCAAGACGAAGTAATAGAAAACGCTGAAATCTCTTGCCGTAAATGAAGAAACTTGCTTTTAAACCGAGTGTTGCATCTTTTGGATATGAATTATGGTCGAAAAACATGTATCTCATGATGCATCAGTTATTAGGCTATCCAAAAACATATATATTACTGTTTTCAAACAAATTTAAAATTTTCGCTTTTTGGCCAGGATTTTGATATGAATACTCCACTGTGCGCCGCCTCTAGGCTCGCGCACCCCTTCCTCAGTTACGGCGGTCGAAGGTCCGATACCAACTGGGGGACCGGTCGCCGAGAGGAGGTGCGCAAGACGAGCTGCATATCGCTTTTGCGATCCGACCACTAAATTCAAATGAGCGCGATCGGTAGCTGCTAAATGCAAATGTGCGCGAGGCGGACAAAGATAAAACGCCAGCCAGGTTCTTGCTTGAAAACACTGTCAGCAGTCACAGCAACGGGTGCTGCTGGTCGCCGCCTGCTTTTCAAGTCGCAACCTCGGTCTGATACCAAGCTGCCTAGTGGAGCCCTGCCTGCTATTTCCTGGTTTTGATGCCTAGCTGCCTAATGGAGCCCTGCCTGCTATTTCCTAGTTCTGATGCCAAGCTTCTTAGTGGAGCTCTGCCTGCTAATTCCTGGTTCTGATGCCAAGCACCCTAGTGGATCTCTGCCTAGGATTATGCGTGCTGATGTCCTTCTGCCCGATCGTCGTCAATTGTCATATTGATGGAAGAGTTATTAGAGTTATGGAAGTTCCATGTTTAAGTTCCTTGTTTCCGTTAATTAGTTGAATGAGTTGTTCAGTTAATAAAGAGTTTATGTTAATATCGAAGTGGATTATTGACCCGAAAAGCTCACGCTACCTTCATATTCTACATGCACCATTTTTGCAGGGTACATAATGCAGTACAAATAAATAATATATGAATTTTGTAGTGCTCGATGCATATTTAATGCAGTTACTGTAAAGGCTTTATTACACGAACGAAATTGGGAGCAATTCTGTTGCCTCAATCAATTGCCGAAACTCGATATGGGAAGACGATGAGAATTCAAGGTTGCCATAATAAACAAACTCGTCTGTGTTCCCAAACGCCGTACATTCGCCGAATTGGCGATTGCTAGAGCATGTAATTTGTAATTACAGGTAGCACATGGCCTCAGCAACCTATTTAAATATTTGGGTTCCCGAGGGTTCCAAAAAGACAGAATTTACTAATGCTTTCATTTAGATCTATTTCCATATCGCTATTCCATTTGAGAAGCACGTTTTTCTTGCTCATCACTGCGATCGGTAACGCTGAATATTCCGCCATCTTGTGACGTAGGAATAGGAAGCACTGCGAATGGCTGTCATTTCAGCAGCCAGTAATATTTTCTCCTCTGAACGAAGAAGTCTGAGTTGACCGTTCCCTGGGTAACAAAGGGAAATTTCCACGAAAGAGGTTTCTCCAACTGGTTGCGGCAACCGAATTGCTCCAATTTTTATTAGTGTGATAAGGCCTAAAGGAAGAACAGCAGACAAGCAACCAAACGGAAAACACATAAGCACTTTTCAGCTTAGCTGGAAAGCTTTAAACAAAGAAATTTAAATCATTTTCACAGAAAAATTATCGTGGATCTCCATCAAAAAGCAAGAGAAAAAAAAAACAAGAAATACTATTAAAAAACGAAGGAATACTTTTAAAAAGAAATTTAATTCATTTTAACAGTCAGCTTACAATGAACACCCCAAAAAAGTACAAAAAAGATGAAACAATGTTTCCATTAATATTTTATTCAGGCATTGCTGTGTGGAATAAAAATGATTATTTTGCAGAAAAATACTGTCAAGGAAACTGTCTTATATAGATCTTGAATCACAATAAATTTTTTGTCGGGGAAAAAAAAAAGATAAAATTGAAGCAATATCTTATGTAGAGTTCAAAGACAGAAGAAATAAAAATCTAAACTTCGTATGCACTGCTTTCAGACATGTCCAGACATGTTTGGCGATTTATATTGTTATTTTTAAAGGAAGCCAAGTTGATCATAACTGTCAACGTCAGTTTAGATGGATAAGGTATAGTAGAAAATAGATAGAGATGACTGTGTTTACACTGCTGTGAGAATGATTAAAATATATATAGGCATAAAAGAATATGTTCTGCTGAATAAAGGAAGAAAAGTAAGTATGTCGATGAATGCATAGAATATGAAACGGTTTAAAATAATCGTTGCAGCCAGTGGCACACACATTAGAGGGTTTCCAATGGGTGTGAAACCCTCCGAAAATAATTATTATCAGTGCCTGGACAACACTCCCACGTGCACAGTCAGTTTCAGTATTTCAATTTTTTAAAACATTAAACTCCATATCTCGCGTTCTAGTTAACCGATTTTGATGCAACAAGAAGCAAATTTTAATTATTTGACACGTAGAATACGAATTTTAAACTATTTTAAACCCCAGAACAACGGGTTGCCCCGAAAATTCGTAAAATTATTTTGCCTAGCCAAAGCGACTGAAGCTAATAATTCGCAATTTGGTATCTGCAAGAGTTTTTTTAGAAGGTGGCTAGATTAGAGAATTTCCCTAGGCTCGTTCATCTCCTTGAATATCATATCTATATCCCATCATTTATTCAAAGTTTATTGCAGACCATTATTCGTGGTACGTTTATAAAAATGATCAACTCTTTACTACTGGTGAAAATAAATCCGTAATGAGCGATTTTATTTTTAAAACAAATCCACAAATCATAAGTCCTCATAAGAATATACTCTCGGACAAAAGGGGTAAAATATTTCATTTATAAAAATGAATATTCTGATTCAAATCACAAAAGAAAGATTCACTATTGATTAAATCCTTCATGGAAAAGGGTGGAATATGCATTGTATTAAAAATAATAAGATTCCTCAATTTTTTTCATAAATTTAAAATTACATCAATAAAAGAAGAAGGAAAGATTTTTCTTCCCTTCCATTTCTCCAGAAGTTGCTGAAAAGACGTTTTCTTTAGCAGGAGTCTATTGATATCGCTTTTTAGTGATTTTTCTCCTTGGGGATGATTGTTAAATTTGAAAAAGACACTGGGTTAAGAATGAAGTCAAGCATTTTCTTATAAAGAACTTTTTTATTTCTTTATCTCGTATGGTGTAAGAAAATATTTTATCAGGTTCATTTTTTAGAAATAGGATTACTGACGCGTTTCAAAAGCGTTTGACATTAATCAGCGTCATAAAGCTATAAAACCAAAGTTAATCCTGTAGAAGCCAAGCAGCCATGTGATACTGACTTGATTTATTCTGATTTTATTTTTTGGTACTGAACAAGCTGTGTTAATCAGCGATAATAAAGTGACAATGATTGATTTTACTTCGCACAAAAAACTTAAAGAGCTCTAATACATGGATGTATTAGAGCTCTAATGTAATGACGTTATGATTTTTGCCAATCGAGAGGAAAACATGAAGCTGATTTTCAGTCAGAGGGTGATAAAAGGAGATAGTTTTCTAAGTGGATTGAAGTGAAGATCTCTCCCCTAAATGCTTTGACATAAACAGTAGGAAAATAAATACAAGAATATTGTGAAACATGTTACTTGAAAAATACGGACTAATAGTAACGATTGAAAATTAAATAATATAAGCGAAATATTATTATCCTACATAATATTACTACTATCGAACTAAGTGTTTCACTTTGTATGTTTATTAAATAATCATTTTTATGCCGTTATAACAAACAAACTTGATGTATTATGAAAATTGTTTTGGAGGGTATAAAAAAGTTTTCATAACAGGGCCCCCAATGTAGATTTTGCCCTGGGCTTCCATCTCTGTAAATCAGTCCCTAGCAGACGCTTGACGGTAGGTAGTGGTCTCTACAAAGGTTCTTTGTAATGGGCTCATCCAATATCACTTCATACTGTGTCTTATGAGTTTGAACCAATCCAACGCGTTCCTAACATTCGATATCCCAACATTCTTGTCACAGGAAACTTCAAAATCAAACCTTAATTTTAGAACCCATTTTACTTGGAACCATAACTGATTTCCCAGCATTCTTGCCACAGGAAACTTCAAGTTCAATATCAGACAGATTCTCATCCGCCATGAAATTTAAGACTTCCAATCAGTGCCGCAACTAGATTTTTCATTAACGCTGGGCTAACTTTAATTTTTGCACCCATTTTTTTTTTTTTTTTTTTTTTTTTTTTTGAACCATAACTGATCCCCTCCCTAAATTGACACACGGGGCACCACGTGCCTCGTTTACCTCCATTTAATTTCAATCCTGCTTCTAATACACACATTCTTATAAAATATAAATTATGCACAAATCGACCATATTTATTTGTTACATGTCTGAAAACATCGTGCATTCTAAAAAAAGAAATGGTGTTAAGGAATAACAATGTTTAGTTTCTATTTGTTCTTAAAGTAAACGAACTTCGACATAATTTATAAATTAGGACCCAGCATCTCTTTTAATGGATGTCATTAAAAACAAACTAAATTCTATTATTTTACTAATGATTTACATCGTGAAATAGTAAATCAAACTCCTATTAAAATTACAAAAGAATCTTTGACATAGATTAAGATTAAAAAAAAAAAGCCTCATCAGCAGGCTGCCGAATTCCAACTTGATTCACACACTTCGTCTTTTTGTTAACAGACTAGCAACCGTTGTGCATTTTACAAAGCAGTTGATTTACAATTCATCCATTACAAGATATCAGTTTCGGTTTTGGCTTGCAACGATAAAATTAAACAAAACAACCGCGGCAAAAAAGTAAAATATAAAAAAGGAACAACAAAACATACATTTTAATGGATTTTAGGTGTAAAGAAGGATGCATTATTTTCAATAGGCAGTATTGAAAAAACGTATATAAATAATAATTAAAAACTTTGCAAAAAAAAAATACACTATTAAAGTTGCTTGTTAGGCCATTCAGGTGTTTCGATCAAAAAGAATTGTCTTCATTAGTGAAGATGCAAGACATTCACAGTCTAGAAGATGGGAACAGGTAACTCTTATGATTACTTATGATCTATTTTACTTTTGATATAATGAGTTAATTCCCTGTGACTGAAAGTCTTATATCTCCACTGAGAAATATCAAAATTTTTTCGATCGAAACAGCTGTATGGCAGGATATGTGACTTTTATGATGCTTTTTTGCTAAGTTTTTAATTATTTTATGTTTTAAACGCTAGTTATTTTAGTGCTTTTTGTTAACGAATGTATAAATTTCGGAGCCCTTATCGCCGTTAATGTTCAATGAATATTTAAGCCTGTTAATGCAGATGGGTGAGTAGACATACACAAACTGAAATCATTAGCACTGTTAAACTTTTTTTGCTTTAATGCTATTGCTTTAAAACGTGTACATTTTTCCGATTCATCAAAATTTTTATCAATTGCTTAAATTTTTGGACTATTTCAACTATGTAATAAAATCAAATTTCTGAATTAGACTAATATTAGCTTTCTAGATTAAATGTTATCTCTGCTTTCTTGTAAAAGCTTCAGCTTTCTATCTTTCTCCTCTGTTTACTATCGATCTAACTTCTGCATCACCGATCGTTAGATAAGCTCAAACTTTTTATCTTTCATAATCAATCACGTTGAGCTTCTAAGATTTACAAGAAATGCGGAATGTTTTTTTTTTTTTTTTTTTTTCAACGCTGATTATTAAGTTTTCTGA
Source organism: Cheiracanthium punctorium (assembly GCA_038373885.1). NCBI lineage: Eukaryota > Metazoa > Arthropoda > Arachnida > Araneae > Cheiracanthiidae > Cheiracanthium > Cheiracanthium punctorium. The sequence continues at coordinate 72,760 of JAWZYV010015671.1, forward strand.
AGTATTTTTAAGTAATTGTGAAGTAAAGTCATCCTAAAAAACGATTGTGATTGAAATTACGGGTATTGCTCAATTTTTTGCAAGTTTCGCGTACAAAGATATTTTACCGACAATGCTGAAAAATATTGAAACTGACGCTTTAGTCTTTGTTCAAAGAATGAAGCTCGAAATTTATTCAAAGACTAAAGCGCCAGTTTCAATATTTTTCAGCATCGTCGGGAAAATCTCTACGTACGCGAAACTTAAAAAGACTGAAACTAGGAAGCAACGCTGGGCACAAAAGACTATGTTCAAAGAATGAACTCGAAATTTATTCGAAGTCTTTAGATTTTTGTGCCCAGCGTTGCTTCCTAGTTTTAGTCTTTGAACAAATGCTACTACTCTGAAAGTCCGTGTTGTCCTTGTGCCCAAAATGCTCTCCTAATAACTTTTAATTCTTTCTAATATGTGTATTCTTATTTCGTTTGAATTCAAAACCGTTATTTAAGATTAAAAAACGTCTTATTTAATTATTTTAATAGTAGGAAAATATTCTTTTGATCTCTGAGTCGCACCTCGTAGTTTAATTAAACGTACAAGTATGCAATTATTGGAATTTTTCAAACCTATAAAGAGAGAAAATTAGTTCTGTGCTCCGTATTGACAGAGGATTATGAAAATATTCCATCATGAAAAATTTAATTAATCCCTTAATATTAGATATCAAAGCTGAAAATTCCCTTGAATTCATGAAAGCTATTAATTAAATTAAATAGCCGTATAGAATGACAAAGGCAAATCAATTTATTTCTAGTATTTCAATTCGGAGAAAATTTTTTGTACTTTTAAAATTATTTCCAATTTCATACAGAGTATAAATAAAGAAAATTACCTTCTATTCTACTATCTGTTACTTCGCACTTACATCTGTCATTTTTTAATCGCATGCAATTTTCTTTCGATAAGTTAATTTCACTCTGATCGATTGCACAATCTGAAAAATGCAGTTGGTTTACTTACTTGGTTAATTAGCCGATGAAAGTTCTTTGAAAATACCAAAGAAATTCAGTTTTGTTTAGGACATTCATTTTTGTTTAAACACAAATTGATGATTAGTATTAAATGAAATCTGAGTGTTCAGTACAATCTTGATAATCCGAAAACTCCGGATGCAGTGAACCCGGATGTAATGAATTTTCCGCTATAGTAACTGCATTTCCTTAGTCCCGATGCACATACATTAGAAATGTACATAGTAGCATTTTTCGGTTTCAGTGAACCATGACTTCGGTTATAGTGAACTTAAAAATTTATGGACGGTAGAGGTAATGTTGTTCGATTCCTAGAATGAGAGTCTCTTTTGTGTTCCAGTAGAGAGAAAGATTATCAAGCACCTGTCCCGAAATACAGGTGAATTGCCTATGTCTAGGCTAACATACTTATGCTAAACAAGGTTCGGTCATGATTTTTCAATGCTGCAATGCATCCTATCCTTTAAAAGAATTCATTAACAAAAGCAGGGTATTGTTGAAAGTGAACCAAAAGCAGAAATTTCTTGACTTAGGACGATTTCATTTTCCATTCTCAATGCAATATCACAGGTTAAAAGCAACAGCACTTTTCCATCTAAATGAAATGTACATTATTTCCATGAATGTGATTAATTGTGTTTATTTCACTTAAAAACAGTTCTAGAACCATAAATGCGATGAATTACGTTTGATTTACTTAATAAACATTCAGTACTTGTATAAAATTCTATATTCTAGTTTTGTAATGTTTTATCGTTATCGGAAATCGGAACATAGGTTTTAGGGAACTTCGGATATATTGAACGAAATTTGCGGGTCCCAAAGGTTCACTATAACAGGAGTTGACTGTATAAGGCACCAAACAGCCCCGCGTCATTGAAAAATACCAGATTATTGGGAGTATGGAAAATTTACAGATGTAAGGCAATTTTTTTTTTCAGAAGAAATGAGACAGGGTTTGACAATGCAGTATGATCACTAATTCTTTTTGTAACTTGATTTATAAATTTTATGGAAAACACACTATGGCAAACGTTTAATCACTAGGATACCATAGGATACTACCTTCAGGAACGTCCTTCCTATATGGTTTAAAGCCTATTACTGTTCTTGAAGTGTACTATACTGTCCTGCTAAAACCAAGCCGCAGGCCGGATCCTACAAAGCTGCGACTTCCAATAATTTTTACAGCACAATTTTTGAATTGCAGTTGGTAAAAGGCATCAAATCAATACAGCATAAAAGTAGTTAGTTTACATTGTTAACAATAGCTCACAATATTGTACTTTTCTTTTTTTAATCAATTTTGAAAGTTTAAAAAAGTAATTAAATAAATATCTAAGAATAAAATTTAGGCTTGAAAATAAAATAAAAAAAATAATTTTGAAAACTTAAAACAGAAATAAATATATCTTAAAAACAAATCTAGGCTTTAGAACGATAATTTTTTTTACAATTTTGGAAACATTAAATATAAATAAATGTTCTGAAAATAGAATTTAAGATCTTATATCAGAATTTCTCTCATTTTTCATAAAATTCTAAAGAAAAGAACGTACCAAAACGAACTGTTTCAATTTTGAGATTCAGATATAGGTAATGAGTACCAAAACTCATTCGAGTCAATTGTTAGTATCCGCTTCACACATTTAATTCTTATTAAGGTAAGGAGTAAAAGATTTTCTGTGTGATTCAGGAATTAATAATAATCACTAGAACATCATCAACTGCGACTCCATTTTCTTTTTCCGACGCCATTGTTGCCGGAGAATGAAATGATTTTAATCATTGAAAACCAATTAAGATGCATTAATGAACTTTTAGAAAAGACAAAAATCGTTATTTTAATTACAAACAGTATTGTGCAAATAAATCTCGTTGGTGTGATGCTTAGCGCATTCTACTGCCGCGCTACAGTTTCGGGGTACATTTCCCGGAATTAGAAAGGTTGACCCAGCCTTTTATTCCTTGAGTAAGTTTATAAAGACCAAACATGCTTGGGGACTAAATACTGGGAGCTTCGCATCAGGCTGACCATCTAGGTGTGCATATGCTTTCTCAGCCCAGAGTCCTTGCTCGGGGAGGCTTGCATGGGTAAAGTAAGCCTGGCCCCCACATGCGCTGTTGCGCCCAATAATAATTATTTTAGTAGTATGATAATGCTTTAATGTATAGTGGAACACAACTTTACTTTGTACTTTGTAAAAACTTCTAATTACTAGAAAAGTAATAAAAACCCTGGGCAGAAAAAGTGAAAATCCCCCCCCCCCAAAAAAAGGCCAGCAATCAGAGTCAGTGTTTACTCATGTCTGATTAAATTCGAATTTATTTTTAAAGCGTAAATATATAGATCATAAAAATGTTAATTCATGAGCAGAGCATCATCTGCTTCCCAGAATCTCTACTAAATTTGAAATCATAAAATTCCAAACAACCAGTTAGGGATTTTTCTTGAAAGCGCTCATAATTGAAAATGCATTATACTTGATTGACACCGTAAAAAGCATGCACGAAAGAACTCTATTTTACCTCTCAGCCATACATTTTTAAGGATGCTCAGCAATTTTCATGTTAATATGTTTCTAAAAATACGCTTTTAAAAGAGACGCTTCGGTAAAATGGCTCACATAAAAGTAAGAGATGCGCGCGTTTCTAGATTTATTACTTTCTGCACCCTGCTGCGTTTCCACTGATCAAAAATTCAAATAACACGAGGAATTCTTTAACACGCTCTGTAAAAATGCATGCTTTATAGGTAAATTTATGTAACGTATCCATAATCTACCACTAAGAAGGTATTGTTTCAAATTTTGCAAAAGTTTAACGGATGTTAGTAGACTCGGCGGTATTTCATAAAGGGAAAATTAGTTGCCTGGTGCACGTAAATCCGTCGTGGATCAGAATCCTCCAAGTTGTTAACTCTTTAACGCGCAGTGTTCCCGCTCTGGGAACACCAAACTTTAATGTTTTGACTGTTGCCAGTCACGAAGAATAGATTTGATTTGTATAAAACTAGTTGCGGGTGACAGAGCTCTACGAGAATCCTTTACATTTTAGCACGACATTTCCCGTCAAAAATGGTCACGATTCTTTTTAACAGCACTGACATCTGCTTAAAAATGGAAGAATGCGAGAACAGCTGGATTGATTTGCCCAATGCCGAAAAAAGGGCAGCCGTTGCCATCGCTCGACTTAACTACCAGCAAGATGGCCATGAAGTCCGTCATCTTGCTGATAGTTAAGTCGAGCGATGGCAACGGCTGCCCTTTTTTCAGCATTGGGAAAAGGTTGCGCCTCAAAGTGTTAAATGATCATAAAAGTCTTTGTTTGATTTACGGAGTCATTTCGTTTTTTAAGAATATGAGGCACCCATTTGTCGAGCTTTGAGGCATTTCAAATGATCATGAAAAGTCGAATTCTACCAATTTAATCTTTCAGCGATCTCACGAGTTGTTATTTGCCGGTTTTCATCCATGAATGCCTATATTGTGTCTTCATCAGCTTCCACTGGCTTTCCTGAACGTGGTGCGTTTCAGGCATCAAAATTGCCGCATCAAAATTTTGAAAATTTTTGGCACTGGCGTTTCCTGAATACATCTTCTAAATATGCATCGGATTTTTTTTTTCCCTTTCTCAAATAGTATTTTTTTTCTTTTCGATAGAGAAAAAGCATAACATGTCCAAAGTGCCGCTTTTCAGTTTCCATATTTGAAAGTGTTCAAAAAAAAAAAAAAAAAAAAAAAAAAACTACTGAGTCAAATCAATCGAACTTTTTTCGCGAGCAATCTTGCTAAAGCTGTCAAAATATCCCATCGCCCATCCAATGCCCATCGAGCCACACGGTAAAGGAAATGTAGAGTGAGGCGAGGCCGTCAGTTTTGGCTGTGGGGAAAAACCAAAAAAGCAAACTTAAAAGCAAAGTTTTTTTTCTGTAGCAAATTCAGAATACATGAAGATTATCAAGGTACATGCTCTTTTGTCAGATATAAAAATACAGTAGAGAAATAAGTACTCTGGGAGAGAATAATGAAACAATCTGAAATTTCTAAATACTTTATTAAAATTTAAATTTAAAAAACGTTTGCATAATTAAATACATATCAGTATGTGATTTCATAAATAAAAAAGCAAACAGTATGTTTTAGCATTTTTTTTAGCACAAGGGTGCTATTTCGTTCAGCCCAAGGTTTTTGTCTACGTGACTTCGTAGAGATGATTTGTAGACAGGTTCTGTAGACATGAGCTATGAGGGTAAAGATCTTTTCAAATGCGTTTGCCAGATAACGCAGAGGTGGGGCGGGGTGTTAAAATCTTGAAAGTCGCAGAAGGTTTGCAATTTTTGATAATTGATCGCGAAGATTGTAAAACAGTGTTAGTAGAAGATTTTAATATAGATTTCAATTTCAAATATGCGATTTACGGAACAAGAAAGACAAACACGTCACACTAAAAGATTAGGATGTCCATTCCAAACAGTATTTAAAATGGTGAAATGTAGTTGGAATTTGCTTGGCGAGGATTGTAAGGCAGTTTTAGTAGGCAATTTTAAGATAGATTTCGATTCCAAAGATGAGTTTTATGGAACAAAAACAAGTGATTCCTATTTTAAAGCTCCCACTCACGCCAACCTAAAATATCGCCGCACTCAGCCGAGCTTTGCAGCCATGGGTCTCTAGAAGTTATGCTCGCGTTTCAACGCTCCCAAAGGAACTAGTTGAAAACTAAAACTGAATAAATAACGATACACGCACCGGTTAAGGAATTTGAAGACATTTATTTATTAAAACTACTTTAATTGGCAACCCTAAATAAATAAATAACTAATGGAAGGCTGTACTTATACATGTTGTTCCAAATCGCCATTTTAATTCTAAATTACGGTTGCCACATAAATACAAAAAATCGTCATGATAAGTGCATGTGTTTAATCATCGCCACCTTGGCGAAAGTCGGGGCGTCAAAGTAGAAATCAACCAGACAAAGTCAAACACGGCACCCTCATGGATTATGATGCACATTCCAAATAGCATTTGAAACGGTGAAGTACAGTAGGAATATACTTGGCGAAGATTGTAAAACAGTTTCAGTAGGCGACTTTAAGATAGATTTAGGTTCCAAAGATGTGTTTTATGTAACTAGGGTAATTTCCATTATGGTGTAAGGGAAGAAAACAGGCAAGATGCATAGATTATGATAAGCTTTTAATATATAGCACTTTAGTGCGTATTTAAAATCTGAAAGTGTCAGGTTTTTCTTACTTTTTTTTCAATTTAGTATTGTAAAGTGCCCAACCTTTCTGGGAGCCCCTGTATATATATCCAGGAAATTCAAATTCAGGACTTCATCAAAATCCTTTTCGCCGAAATCCTACTGCATTTCCATGTACATAAAACTCCAAAGAACAAATCGATATCCCAATATTTTTCTTCCAAGTGTTCATAATTGAAAATGCGTGCTTTACTAACAACGTGAAAGCATACACGGAAAGAGCTTTAAGATTCCACTCCACAGCCATACATTTTAAGGATGCTTGGCAATTTTCAAGTTAACATGCATCTTTTTTAATCATGAAAATACGCTTTCAAAAGAGACGCTTCGCAAAATGGCTTTCCTAAAGGTAACGGATGCTCCCATTCGTAGATTTATTACTTTCTTGGCGAGCGTTTTGCTGAACCAGTGATGATTAAAAATTCAAATAACAACATGAGAAATTTTTAAGCTCGCGGTGTGAAAGTTATAAAGGTTAGTTTATGTAATGGGCATCTTACTTACCACGGAGAAAGAAATGCTTCGAATTTCCTGAAAATTGAACGGATGTTGGAAGATGTCGAAAGTATTTCTTAATGTGAAAATTAGCTGCGAACTTTTACGATGAGCAAGTCGTAAAACGAAGATAAGAATTTTAGTTCGAATTATTTTTGGCCGAATATGTAAAGCTGTGAGCAAAATGTATAATTCTCAATATATTCACAAACTGCCATGTTAAAGTATGTAATATAATATGATGTATCTATCTCTAAAAAACTTGAGTTCATAAGTTCAATAGATATTGAGAAAAAGGAACACGAACCTGTAAAATTCACGTTTTGAGAAAACCTAGTTTAAATATTTCACATATACGCATAAAGTGCATCGGGGAAATATAAAATTTCTAATACTTCTGTTTTTAAGATAAACAAGTGTAATACATTCTTAGAAAGATAAAATTTCAAAGTGTTTAATTTAATGAAAAAAATAAAAATTGATTTTTTGACAGAATTTTGCTTACCTGGTCCACTTAAGCTCGTGTCATTTCTCCTCTGAGTGAGAGCAAGCAGGTAAGCATTTAAAAAAAATTATTTAAAAAAAACCCGAATAGATATTTTTTATTTTTATTGTTTCTTCTTTTACATTTCTAAGTGTACTTTTCATTCATACTTTTATTTTGTTTACATCTACTACCGTAAAAAAAAAAGTCGTTGTACATTTGCTCCCTGTTTTTGTTGGTACGGGACAAGTGCATACACCAAATATCCAGTTGCTCCAATAAGTAAATTTTATGCCTAAAATCATGTTTCTGCACGTTTGTTTACCAGTAAAATATTTTGTAGGGATAATTCAATCCCTGAACACTGACAACAACTCAGAAATAGGTTTAGTGAGAAAAATACCTTTTAAAAAGATAAGGATCTTCCAATTCCCTGAAAATGAGGACATCTGTGAGATAGCAGATAAAGATATCGTGAGAATTTTAACGGAACCTTCAGTGGGACGCAGGAAAGTTGTTTTTAACATACCGATTCTCCTCATACAATATCCAACAGAAAATCAAATTGGAGAAGTCGGTGTACATAATGCAAATATTAAATATAAGTGGTTTCACGGCAACAATTTAATTTTTGTTCGTATATTTTTAAGGGGAAAAAAGTTTTTTTTTTATGTTAAAAATGAAAATAAGGCTTATCAAAAACATCCATTAACTCCACCTGATGTTCGATTTAACCTAAATTTTGGTAAGTAAAACCAAAATAATATTTCTAAGCATTTTAACGATCGAGTTTTCTAGCCGCGTAAAAAAGTTCGTGTCTCAAAAACTATGAGAGAATTCAGTTGTAAAGCCCTTAAAAGTTCCTGTATGCTTTAAAATCAATCATATTCCTACATCACCTATTAGGAGGTAGAGGCAGAAAATCCACTTACCCGACTAGAACGGGCAAGTGCATATACACCATAGAAAAAACTTTGAAATTTTTTTTTCAACATGAAAAATTTATTGTATTTTTATAAAAATTTCAGGAACAATAAGAAACATCCTAGAAATTTCGATAAAAATATTCATAAGATTGTATCATTAAAAATGATATGCTGAGGCTTGGTCAAAGCTGCACTATCGATTTTACATACTGCATTTACCCCCACTTACCCTATACACCTCTCGAACACTTTGGGGGATCGCAAACTACCGGTTGGGAAGTAATATTCCAAGTTAAATAAATCATGTCAAGCCTATCGGTTATGAAACACTTTCCAACCCAACAGGGGCATTTGGGAATATTTTGTCTAACTTAGCCAGATTTTGTAGATAACGCCCTAAAAAGCTGGCTTTCACTATTAAGTAATTTTGAGAGATCCTGTGAAAGAAGTATAGCTGTTATTTCCATCTCTTAAATGAAGAATAATATGTCATAGACCAGGGGTTCCCAAACTTTTCCCCCCGTGGCACCCATGACAGGCTAAAAACACTTCGTGGCACCCTTGTCAGGCTAAAGACATTTCGGGGCACCCTTCTCAGGATGAAAACATTTCGAGGTAGATTACCTTTGAAGCAAATTAATATGAAGGTTAGAATGAGACAGTTTGGATATATTTTTCAGTGTTTCTTTTATGTTTATAGGGTTAGGCTAACAATTAAACTCGCTTGGAAAAAGGAAATATGTAAAATTTTGCCCCTCCCCCAATCTCAGGAAGTTCCTGTAAATGAGAGGCGACTGGACACTTGACTCTTTCGAACTTGACTGAAATATTTTTGCTTTGCCCACTTCATCATTGGCTTGGCAAACTTTTTGGTGGATATCGGTTCAGAGGAATATTTTGATTATACTCCCCCAAAATGATTATCTCCACGGCACCCCTGGCATACCCCAGGGTGCCGCGGCACACAGTTTGGGAACCTCTGTCATAGACAGTTATATACTTATTATATTGTGCGTAAAATGGACGAAAGCCTCTAAATTGTCATAAACGTAATGTACTGGAATTAGCTTGAGTGCTCCTGTAGAAGAACTATAATTTCTACATCCACAATTTTCCATCGACAGCATGATTTTGTAATCATTGATAAGATGTATCAATTTTGCTTTGTTTGAAACTGCCGAAAAATTCAAAAATACGTTTTAAATAATAACAGCGGACAGGGCTAAATGTGTTGGAATTCATTTGAGCTCTCCTGTAGGAGAACTACTAATGTTGCATACATCAATTTCAATTGGGTACATGGCGCAGCATGTGGGAATAGCATATACATACGCATATATTTCTTAGTAATCGGTGCATACTTACATGGCGAAGCATGGTTAAAGCATGGACAGACAGACAGAAACGAATAAACTTAAATCACAACGCTTTTCAAGTTTGTTGGAAAGAATTGCTAATTGAATACAATAACTGTATCGAACATTTATTGAAGACATAACTGCCTCTCTTCCGCTTCGAGGGTTAAGTGTATTTAAAGCTGTGTCATCATAAAATAAATCATCTCTTCCAGAGCAATATATACTTTTTGACATCTGATCAAAAATACCCCCAAAACAATAAATTCGATATCCAAATACATTTTCCTTGCGATTTTGGGGTATAAAATGCATTTTGAGTGACATTATAAAAGCCTGCATGGAAGCCATTTTTGAAAATTCGCTCTTAAGCAATGCGGACGAAGAACTATTTGTAATTTATTTTTCCCCGGTTTGCATACTTTTTAAAAGAATGCTTTTAAAATCCCACTTGCAAAGTCACTCTAAAACTATCTCATGCCAGCATTTGTTTTCCTTTTTACGCCCTTGACAGCATGCTGAAATGCGGAGCTGTACCTTTCTGCTATAGAATGCAGGCTGTGAGGAATGACAAGTTCATCAGCAGTGATAAGTTTAAGAATAAACACCCAAAAAGAAACTAGTGTTTAAAAGATAAAATAATTTGTAAAACTTTGTAAAGTAACAGATAAAAGGTATTTATCAATGTTTAGGTCGAAAAACTTTTGATCTTCGTCAGCAGCAGCAGAAACCCATACACAGACTCAGAGCTGCTGTTGACGAAGGTTGAAAGTTTTTCGCCCGAAACACGTATCGAGATTGATAAGTACCTTTTATGTGTGTTATTTTATAATGCGTTTAATTATTTGTAAGTTTTAATTGTTTTATTTTGTTATAATTTGCTGAACTATCTTACAGTTTTGGAAAGTACGTCTGGTTATAAAATATGGTATATATATCTGGTTTTTTAACGTCTTTGAACGTGTTTTGAACAAGAACTGATACTAGGAGGTTCTCTGATCGCGATCACGCGTTTTATTTTGTGCAAAACACGTTCTGGTTCAGAATTTGTACTTCCGCGTATTTGGTTTTAAGTTTTATTCTAGTTCCCATTAGCATTTGCCACATTTTAAGCACTTTCCAAAAAAGTTGAATATTGTTTGTGATGTCGATATGTCTGTTTGTCCGTCCGTCTGTTTGTCCTATTTAACTGGCGTAAATATGAATTGATTAGTACGAAATTTACAGGGGGATTTAATTTCTTTCTATCGTTTATGAAACAATTTCCAATAGATATGTCGGAATTTGTATTTACTTTTGTTATGAAGAAAGTCAGTTTCGCTCATTAGTCTGAGCACATTTTCTGTATGTAACTATCAAAATTTAAGTTTATAAAAATTTGCTCACAAACGTCTTGTTTGTGTTTACGATTTCTATTGAGGAAGTCAGTAACTATTCTATTGAGGAAGTCAGTTTCCCTTCCCTCTCGGAATCCGGGGCTGGCTGTGCCGGGCACAGCCAGTGCGTAAAAAAAGGGTCTCTAGATCTGTGGCACGCGATGAACGTTTCGATCGTCCGACATCTTGCTGGTAGTTAAGTCGAGCAATGGCAACGGCTGCCCTTTTTTCAGCATTGGACAATCTATCCAGCTGTTCTCGCATTCTACATTTTTCAGCAGATGTCAGTGCTGTTAAAATAATCGTGACCATTTTTTCACGGGAAAGGACGCGCTAAAAAGTAAAGGATACTCGTGGAGCTAGGTCGCCCGCACCTATTTTTATAGAAATCAAATCTATTCTTCGTGACTGGCAACAGTCAAAACCTCAGAGTTGGGTGTTCCCAGAGCGGAAACACTGCGCGTTAAAGGGTTAAGCACGAAAACGTGCCTCGAAAATATAAGAATTGAAAAGAAAAATAAGCATCAAAAAATAACTTGTAGAGCACCAAACAGTATAAGGAATAAGCAAATTAAAATAGCAGACCGGTTTCGGCATATGTGGTATGCCATCGTCAGTGCTAGAATGGGAATGGCCGAATTTCAAAAATTTTGTTCTCTTTATACAGAAAAAGTGGAGATTAAGAATAGTGACTAGGAGGGCTAATAGGAAAACGGGGATTCAGAAAAGAGTTTTATGAGAGCCAACAGGAAAGCAGGAAATTAAGGTAAATGTGAACAGAGGGATTTTCTACATTCATAAATGGGGCAATTTCTGAATGTTGATTCTGAATCTTGTGGCGTCTGACCTTCATTCGCCACCAGTGTTTGTGCACCAACTGAACTGTTCCGAGAATTAACGTCGGAATCAACTCCAGCGATGCTCCAGATGCGTTTCAGTGTCTATGGTTCACGAGACTGGAGTAGAGCGCCACCTCACTTGTACTGCTGTGCAGCCAGTATGCAAAATACTGTGCAGAGTATAAGAAGCTTGCACGTGCAGTACTCGCAGCAGCATAATTTTGTCAGTTCCCTAGTTTAGCGCTAGCGTATAGCTGAGTGCATAATGCCCGACCGTACTATGGCGGCTCTTGCACCTGGAACTTTATAATTTATATTCCGATAATCTTTGTTCTGTTATTTTGTTTGTTGAGTTTTAATAAAAGTTGTTAGTTACTGTTCATTTCGTCTTTTAATGGAATTTAATGATGTTTAAGTAAAAAAGTAAAACCTTCTGATATAAGTCAAGTGTGGCTTCCGTAAACTAAAAGTTGGAAGACCCACAATCTATATAGAACGGCATGTCATACGTGTCTAAACCGGTCTGCTATTTTAATTTTCTATTTATTTTATTTATCATATTTCAATCAATAATCCACTAGGCCATTAGACCACGGGTTCTCCAATATTTCTGCACTTGAGTAAAAAAAGAAGATAGTGCAGGGCACTGTACCAGTTACACAAATAGAACATACGTGAGAGTCAGCAATGTTAAAAGGAAATAGATGGGCACGAAGAAAATCATGCCCAGTCAGAAGTGTAAAAGTTGCAAACTGTAGCCACAGAAGGTGAGTCAGGAACTAGCTGTGGTTTAGAGAAGAAAGTTCCAAGGTTTGCTACTTGAAAAATGCAGAGCTATTACACAGAAAAAGCACCTGGATATTCTAGCAATTATTTTAATTTTCTTGTTGGAGTTCTTTTATTTGTTTTTTGATACTTTAGCTGAATTCTGTTCGATTTGTCTTACACTCTATTTATTTATTTAAAAGAACAGACTTAGGCTTCGCTTCGCAGCGTCTCATTTAGATATCGTAGCTGTAATGTCCTGGGTTGCGAAGCAGGTTCTGAACTCGCCTTCTCTTCCTCTTGTTGCGCCTCCACTTTCCGATTGGGTAGGCGAGGATATCGTATATCATTTCCACGAAGTCGAACAGCGACACCAGCGATATGCCCAGCCACATTCCCATGTAGCCGCCGATGTAGCTGAAGAGTTCGACGCTCTATAAAAAAAAGAAAGAAAAATTTTGTCCGTAATGCAAAGCATCATTAAGGCCTTATTACACGAAGAAAATTTCGGACGATTTTGTTGCTGCACAACCAGTTGCCAAAACTCCTACCGGCAAGTCGATGAGCAAGCGGGGTTGCCATAATAAAAAAACTCATCTGTGCTCACAAACGCCTGAGATTCGCCGAATTGGCGATTGCTAGTACATGTAATTATAGGCAGCATATCGCCTCAGCAATCTTTTTAAATATTTAGGATTTCGACGGTTCCATAAATGTGGAATTTCACATTTGCTTTAAATCAGATCTATTTCCATATCGCTATCCCATTTGAAAGACATATTTCCTTAGCTCATCACCACGATCGGTATCGTTAAGTCGACCGCCATCTTTGTGACGTAGGAATAGGAAGCACTGCGATTGGCGGCATTCCAGCAACCCGCAATATTTTCGTCTCTGAACGAAAAAATTGGAGTTGACCGTTCCCTAGATAACCGAGGGAAATTTCCAGGAAAGAGGTTCCCGCAACTGGTTCCAGCAACCAAATCGCTCGAAATTTTCCTCGTGTAATAAGGCATTTACGAACGTAACTTATACTGGGCACTTATTGGGGGGTGTAGCATTGATATTGGACAACACCACCTGCAATTAGAAGGCCATAAGAAATTAAGTGAAAATATACTGAGTGATATATACGGAGTGCCCTGGGCACTAGGCCTTTAACCCTTAGTATGTATAGATCTTCGTCGTGTATATTCTATCTTATCTTAACACTTTCCTGTCCGCATGTCTCGTAAAAATTTCTTCGCTTGACGCCGGGTTTGGGTGGCTGCAAATTCTTTCGTGCAATAGACTAGTTTCTGTCCTTCTGTCGAGGACTTAGATTCAAAAGGACTACCATCGGCAATGGAATTCCTTCCGCGAAAACGGACCTAACGCCGATTCGGCCGACAGATGGCACTGTTGCATCATCTGGCAGATGCAATCTGCCAGATCTTTGATAGCAATAGTATTGTACCCCATACTATTGCTATCAAAGAATTTGCATTTTTATTTTTAAATTAGTGGTTTAATTTATTTTTCAGTTTGAAATGTCCTTTTTCGGCGTATTGAGGATGTCGTGATCTGCGTAAAAATGTATATTCACTAAGCTGGATAGTTAGTGTCAAACTATCATTAATATATTTTGTAACTTGTGCTAATACCTCTGATGATGAATAAACTTTCCACAGCAGTAGAAAAATAATTTTTTTCTGGAAAATATGTACAATGATAATAATTAATTAAATAATAAAATAAAATGTATGATTTAAGTATTTTGTAAAAATAAAGGTTATTATTTTTAAAAATAATGTAGGGAAGTAGAATATACGGCTTTTCTCTTTTGGGTAGAACAATGAAATTGTTAAACTTTATTTATTCTCAGAATAGTCATGGTTACAAAGGAGTTACTAAAATCATATTTTTGAGCTATTATCTTGAAATATGAGAAAACTTTCCATATTTCAAGATTCCCATTTACTTAATGAGTACTTATTTAATAGTAATATATAAAAAGAAGAGTGAAATTATAAAAATAAATAAAAATTACCAAAATTTACACGAGGAAAAAAAAAAGAAGCGTGAAATGTGATGAGACAAAAGTAATATATAAAACTTCAAAACGCAGTTTAAATAGCTGCATTAAGGGGGGAGACGTTAGATGCAACACCGTAGAAGGAGGCGCATTTCCTTTGGCGAATTCTAACTCTAGCCAACATCCGAAGTAGAGTTCTGCGCATGTGCATAAACTAATAAAAAATATCTGCCCAGCTACTGGTCTATAATACATAGAATAATTTAAAGCGTTCATGAGGTTTTTTAAGTAGGGGCGGGGGAGGGGGGATCAAAACCAATGTCAAAGCGTTCGGGAGACAAACGGAAGCCAAACAGTTGTAAAATTAAAAATAAAAACGAGATGGTTAAATGAACTTAAAATGGAAAGTTTCTAATAATAAACGAGCAATAATAAACAGAAATCTACGTACGCTACTGTTCTAAATCCATGTAAAAGTAATTCCTCCTGTTCTACGTTTGCATAATTTTTCCGATTCCGGAATGCTGGGATGGGGATTCATTCCTTTTATGTGAAATTTAAGTATAATAAAAATGTAAATAAATTCACAAAAGTATATAATTTTTTGTTTTGTATAAAATACAAGATGTTAGGTTACAACTAAAACATTTAAATTGATTTTGATAGTTCATGAAACATATAATGTTACGAATTTTCGGGCAACCCGCTGCTCTGGGGCTTAAAATGGTTTAAAATTCGTATTCTACGCTTCAAATACATAAATTTTGTTTTTTGTTGCATCAAAATCGGCCAATTAGAACCGGAGATATGGAGGTTTCGGTTTGCCATTGTTTTTTAATGGAGGTTCTAGAAAACTCGAGAAATATTGGTCCTAGAGCTTAGATCTCTTCACTTTTGAGGACTTATTTTTGGCGCCAAATTTGGCAATATTTCGCCAAAAGTCGCCAAGCTTGGCGACTTTTTGGTCATTTGGCGCGATTTTCCCAATGGGGCCTGGAAGTTGTTTTTCCTGCATTAAAAACGCATAATAACCTAACTTTTTTCTTCTATGACATAATCAATATTCTCGCTTTATGTAGAATCTTCAAGAAATATACTCCTCTAGAAGCTTCCCGCAGTTTCTGCCTCCTCTTTATAAACCGGCGCGCTGCCCCGACAGTTCAGTGTGCGAGTTGAACGCTCAATGTGTGAAGAGCTCTCAGTACGCTTGTTTTGTGTGAATTGATAGTGCTATAGAAGCTGTGTTTTAGCTTGCTTTGTGAAGCTGTTTTTAAAGTGCTGTGTGTAAATTCTTCATTGCTGTGTCTTAAGGGATTGTGTACTATATCCCTTGAATATTTCCACGGAATTTTTGCCTGTGAAAGTGACTTATTTTGTGTGAGAAATACAGCATTTGTGAGAGCTTCTGATCCAAGCGGATTGTTAAAAACACGTTACTGCTAGATTGTGCTTGTGAATTATGTACAGCTGATTGTTCTACGAAGTTCTAGAAGCAATAAAGTTTGTGTTCCATCCTGACAAGTGACTTTTTACTTGAACACTTTTACACCAACAGGACTTTAGAACGACGAACCCCAGGAGTAGCAGAGTAATTCCGCAACGATATAGAGAATAATATTTCAGGGATCTTATGCTTATTTTATTAAACTGATATATGACATTGAAAATGCAACACCCATAAGGAGTGGCCAGAGAGTGTTGAAACTCGGCAAGCAGAGAGAGACAGCAGTGAGCAATAAGTGATCCTTATTTCAAAATGATACGCGTAATGATACGCGTTTCTTCACTACGTTTCACGTTCTACGTTTCATATCACTACGTTCACTACTACACGCGTTTCTTCACATACGCGTAATGATACGCGTTTCTTCATGATACGCGTAATACAGAGGGAGAGCAGCGTCGCCTTAATAGGTTGTCAGCGATACACGAAGCAACACTACTAGGTACCGATTCAGTGAGAGCACAGATGGCGTCCTGAGGAATGTTTCTCCATTCCCTGTCAATCATTTGCCACAGTTCTTCTTCTGAACGGACTAGTGGCAGGGTCTGCAAATGGCGTCCAATCACATCCCAGATGTGTTGGATTGGCGACAGATCAGGAGAGTACAGTGGCCAGGGAAGCGTCTATACACCTTGCAGAACACGTTGGCTGATGCGAGCAGTGTGCGGTCGAGAGTTATCCTGCTAATACAGGGCGGTGAGAGCCGCTTGAAGGTAGGGGAGTGTCACCAGCCGCAGCACATCATCCACATATCGTTGCGCTGTCATAGTGCCCCGAATACGAACTAGAGGCGTACAGGCGAACAGGAGTCATACGCAATTGCTACCCAAACCATGATACCACGTTGTCGAGCGGTAGGGCGTTCTACAATTGCTGTCGGATTGGACCTGTACGCCACACTCGTACGCGCCGACTATCACTGGAGACACAGAAGCGAGACTCATCTGAGAGCACGACCCTGTACCATTCTGTCTTCCACGTCGCTCTAGCCTGGAACCATTGCAGTCGTTGGCGTCTCTGTTGTGGAGCCAACGACAGTCTTCTTAACTTACGCCATGAGTGCAAGCCACTAGCAACCAATAAGAGGGGAAATGGTTCTGGTCGATATAGGAACATCCAAGGTGTCCTTAAGATGCCGCAGAATGGAGTTTGAAGTAGCTTGCGGGGCCACCACCGCTTGTCGGTGGATGCGTCGATTCATGCGTGCTGACGTCACTCCGGCTGCACCGGCACCCCTTAAACGTGCCACATTTCCTTGTTCCAACCATCTTCGCCACATCCGGTGTACAGTGGACACATCCAGGTGTGTGTCTGCCGAGATTTGCCGAATGGACCAACCTGACCTTTTCAGTCCGATCACCATGCCCCTCCTAAAATCGTCGGTCTGCTGGAACTGGCTCCGTTGACGGTGGCCTGGCATTCTCTGGTTACGCGTGTCCTTTGTGACAAGAATAAAAATTTTACGACTGTTTCTCTAGCAGCAATACTTTCACAAAAAATTGTCCGTTCTGCAAGTTCCTATCCGTATATCTTTTTTCACGTGCACTGGCGAGCTGCCAATTTTGCATCATTAGCATAACTCGGAAAGGCGCATTTACTCTGAAATTTGTATACTTTTCTGACCACTTCTTCTTGGTGTTACATTTTCAATACCACTCAGTGTATAGGACATTCGAAGGGAAAATTTTGGATTACCTCCAAAATTCTTGGCTGCACTAATGTCCCAAAGCATAATTTCTTTGGTCGAAGAATGGAATTTTTAAACATCTGTTTTATCATTTTATTTTCCTTATTTGTTGGGATTATAGATGAAAAACTAGATACAGTGTGCCAAAATTAGAATTTACGTAACCTGAAGCAAACCTGAATTCAGCAACCCCCCCCCCACACCGAATATCATTACGCCCGGAGCCCCATTTGCCCCCCTCTTGAGTTTTAGAAGGTTTTCTTTCAGAAATATTTCCTTGTCTCAATAAAATTTATACTAAATTTCAATATGTGTCCGGTATGCGAGAATTATTTATGTGAAGATATTTTATTCTAGTTTGTGCTATGAGTTTCGGAAGATTTTCTTCCAAAGACATTTGCTATTTTAAAAGCGTTTAAATTGTACATTAAATTTTAATGTATGCCATCCAAGAATCTATTTTGTCTTAATTCAGAATTCATTACGTGATAATATTTTGATCCGGTGGGTGAGTTGAGTTGTGGAAGGTTTTCTTCGAATAACATTTGATATGTTAAATTGTTTAAATTGTATATTAAATTTTAATGTTTGTCTGTGATCCAAGAATCCATTAAGTGATGATACTTTGATCCGGCGTGTGCTTTTTGTTTTATAATGTTTTTTCGAATGACCTTTACTATTTTAAAGTGTGTTTGGATTGTATATTAAATTTTAATGTATGACATGCAAGAATTCATTATGTGATAATATATTTTGATCCTGTGTGTGTTTTGAGTGTAGGAAGGTTTTCTTACATTTGTAAAATATCTTAAAATTGTGTTTGCTTTGTGTAGAACATATGAACTCTGTGTGCATATCGATTTTAAAGATTTTATTTGAGTTATATATGTTATCTTTCAATTACATTTTTCTTTTAATGATTAATAATTTCAATTCTGTGTGATATTTTAAACGAAATGGAAGTGTTTCGTGAGTTTTTCCTGTCATGTAATACTCGGAAGTAATTATTAAAAGGTGCATTTTTCTATATTATTTACATTATTTAGCTATATAAATATCATGTGCAAAGTTTGAGAAGTATTTTTTTAAATTTCCTCCTTTCGTGTAGCCATTGTTGACAATATGCTGCTATCTGTGAGCTAATAATAAATCACACCTATGAGCTAAATTCAAACTAGAATTTTATTTTTTTTTAATTAATAGATTTTTTGTTTATGCAGTGTTATTTTGCCTAAAAATATTTTTCTTATGTTTCATTATTAAAACTGAAACGACACTCACGTCTCCGTTCAAACATTTTTAATATATGAAGGCTTATAACTATTTATTTTATCTCAACGTACTTTACAAACGGCAATTTTATTTGACTGATTATACATTACACGGGTTTTAAAAAAACCTTTATAAAAAAAAAGGAAGAAAATCTGAAACACTTTCAGATTTTAAATACGCACTAAAGTGCTATATATTAAAAGCGTATCATAATTTATGCGTCGTCCCTATTTTTCTTCCTTATTCCATTAAGTTGGAAAGTGTATCATTATTCATGAGTGTGCCGTATTTTTCTTCCTTGTTTCAAAAACCATTTGGAATCGAAATCTATCTTAAAATCGCCTACTAAAACTATTTTACAATCTTCGCCAAGTATATTACAACTATACTTCACCGTTTTAAATATTGGTTCGAATGTGCATCATAATCCATGAGTGTGCCGTGTTTGTCTTTCTTGGGTTGATTCCTACTTTAACGCCCCGACTCTCGTCAAGGTGGCGATCATTAAACATATGCAGTTACCATGACGATTTTGTGTATTTATGTGGCAATCGTAATTTAGAATTAAAATAGCGATTTGGAACAACCTGTAAGTACAGCATTCCGTTACATTTTTATTTATTTTGGGTTGCCAATTAATGTAGTTTTAATAATTAAGTGTCTTCAAATTCCTTAACTGGTGCGTTTATCGCTCATTTGTTCACTTTAGTTTTCATCTAGTTCTTTTGGGAGCATTGAAACTTGTGCATAACTCCTCGAGATCAATGACTGCAAAGCTCGTCAAAATGCGGGGAATTTTTAGGTTGGCGAGAGTAGGGGGCCTTAAAATAGGAATCAACTCTTTCTTGAACCATAAAACACATCTTTGGAATCGAAATCTATCTTAAAATCGCCTACTGAAACTGTTTTACAATCTTCGCCAGGCATATTCGAACTATAGGCATAATCCAACTATATCGCGTAGACATATTTTAAATACTGTTTGGAATGGGCATCATAATCCATGAGTGTACCGTGTTTTTCTTCTTTGTTCCATAAAACACTTCTTCGGAATAGAAATCTATATTAAAATCTCTACCAAAACTCTACAAATTTTTGCCAGACACAGTCAAACTATACTTCACTTTTATAAATACCATTTGGAAAGTGTATTATAATCTATGAGTGTACCGTATTTGCGCGAGGATAAAGCGCAGAGAAAAACGATCCTCCTTCTACGGAGTTGCATCTAACGTCTCCCTATCGAGGGGTGTAATTCTACGTTAAAAAATAAATTAATTAGTAACTAGTGTAAATTCATTTTACCTGAAATTTTGGCTCGTGCTTGAATTTCTGTATGGTCATGCGATTGAAGTCAACTATTAACGTCATATACTTATTCCTGCAAAATAATTCACCAGAATTAGTAAACAATAATAAGTTTATTCAGAAACTCTGAATCTGGCTTTTCGATGTGCGATTTAAAAGAAAAATATCGCGTTTCAGATTATTCTATCAACACAACGCTTGAGAATCATGGAAAAGTTTGTTTTCCTTGAAATAATATTACAGTTAAGTTCCACCCTGTTAATGAAACTTCCTTCGGAATCCTTCGGTATCAGCAATTAGTCTTCAAATTTAAATAAAAGTGCGCAGTTTATTTGCATTAAAAGTAGGAAATGTTGAAAAAAATGTCGATTCAAACATCATATCCCAACAGTAGGAATTTTATGTATGTATATTACTGCAGAGGCAAAGACAGAGCGATTAAGGTAAGGGTAGTAGCGGCAGTTGCCTAGGACCACAGTCAAAAGAGGCCCCCAAATAAAAAAAATAACCCCAAATAAATAATATGTTATTTTGTAGAAATGTTTCGTTTCTAGGAATTTTTACCTGTTCTTCAATAATTCTCAATGAAAGTTACTATACTATACTAAATTTATGTATATATATATTACATATAACTCGGCTGTTCGAGCCTCGTCAAGGGGCGACCCCCTTGAACCCCCCTATTCTTTTAGTTTCATTATTGCCATACTAAAGCGATATTTATTGACTATGTCATTTTATCTCTCACCCCTTTTCTATTTTTCTGTTATTCTACCTTTACATTTATTTCATCGACTGGAAGTTGGAGGGTTTATTGATCTTTCATTGCAACTGCAAAAATAGATCGATGATAACTGAAGTAACTTATATAATTTTTAGTATCTATCTTAACACACCAAAAATTTTGCTTTTCGTTATTTAATATTGTTGAGAGAGCTGTAGGCGAGTAGGGTTGCTGTATTTCGCCCGGTAACCCTATTGGCGATAAGAATCCCAGGCTGTTAGGCTAATGTTTAAAATTATACTTTTTTCCACTTTCGCATTCGCTAGCCCAGTGCCCGATGCCTTTACACATTTTACAACTTATTCTTGATGCATCCTTAATTCTATGAGTCCATGTTTTATGTTTCCATGTTTCGTAATTATCTTGATTCAGCGTTTCAATTCGCCAAGTTCCAGTCGCCATTTTGAGGATGAATGATGCAGCCTTGAAACGAACGTTAAAAATCAGCAAATCAGTAAATTAATCCATCTGGAGTCCATAACCTTTCAGAAATGTTAGCAGAGTTATGGCACAAACATAGTAAGCGTGGGATTTTAACATAACATTTACTTTATTAAATTAGAACAGAAGAAACAAGCACATCACATAACAAGGCAACATCAAGAAGGCAAAAAGTATAGAAGAAGGGAAAAGAATGCGTGCGTGAGCACATTTACAGTTAAGTAGAAAAATGTTTATTGAGAGATACAGAATTCAGGAGGATAAGACATTACACAAGAAAAAAAAATCTGATGAGTCCAACACATGACTTCCTTGCACGTCCATTAGATCAAAAATATTTTCGACGCACTTCCTCTAAATTTATTTGTTTGAAAGAGATAAAATATCAATAATAGTAAGGTTTAGCGATTTCTAGCCAAATATTTCGATATCGCCAAGCTGAGTTCAATTTGAAAGATTTCCTTCTGACACTTTATTTGGCGATATTTCACCAAAAGCCGACAAACTTGAGATAGTCAGCGAGATTTTGGGGATAGCCAAAGTAGTCATTGACCACAGACTTTCAATGAATTGAATGCATCTATACACCTCAATGTAGTCAAAGTCATTTGGCTCACCCTGTAAATAAATTCTCAGTCGATTGCTGTCAAAAAAGATATTGAAAACAGTTAGATATTACAATAGTTCTAAATGCAAAGTTAAAAAATCTACGGGTTAAAGTTTTAGAGTTATACAAAATAGGAAATAATTTTTGGCGCCAAATTTGGCGATAGTTCGGCGAAACTCGTCAATGTCGACGACATTTGGCGATATTTTAAGCATGAACCAAACAATGACAGATTATCGCCAAATTTGGCGATATTTCGCCAAGAGCGATGACAAATGGCGATACTTTGGGCATGGACCAAATGACTGACTATCGCCAAATTTGGCGATATTTCGCCAAAACTCGCCAAGGTCGAGGACAGACGGCGAGATTTTGGGCATGTACCAAACAATGACTGTCTACAGTTGTATTATATTGAAGATGTCCATAGACATTAAGGTACTGAAATTCTTTTCGGTGATCCTGTAAATAAACTCTCCAGTAGATTGCAACCAAAAATCGAGATGCACAACTAGATGTTACAACATTCTTATATATGAAATTTCATAATAGTTTTTGAGATTTGAGAGTTAAATATGCACACACGTACACCAAAAGTCGCCAAGCCTGGCGACTTTTGGCATAGTTCTTGAGGGAGGCACGTGACCGTGGTCGGACCATTACCTAACTTATGTGGTAGGACGGTATTGTGCTTGAAATGGATGAATGCCCCTAAAATTGCTATTGACCGTAATGTATTGGAAATCTTTTGAGTGTTCCTGTAGCAGAACTATAAATGATAAAGACACTTTTTTTAATGGAGAAATTCATTTTCTAACTCTTTACAGCATTCACTTCTGAGTCGTTTGAAATAGCCCAATACCTCTAAAAAACGCTTTCATGGAATTTCAGCCCATAGAGCGTAATGTATTTCGAATCTTTTGGGCTGTCCTGTAGAGAAACTATTCAGTCGAATGGAACCGAAAGGGGAGGTGCACAACTAGATGTTACAACAATCCTAAATATAAAGTTTCAACATTCAACGCCTAACAGTTTTTGAAATATGCGAGTTTAATGAATTTCGGCCCATTGAGTGTAATGTATTTCGAATGTTTTGGGCAGTCCTGTAGATAAACTATCCAGTCGAATGGAACCAAAAGGGGAGGTGCACAACTAGATGTTACAACTATCCAAAATTTGAAGTTTCCACATTCTACGCCTAATAGCTTTTGAGTTAGGCGAAATTAATGAATTTCTGCCCATATAGCGTAATGTATTTCGAATCTTTTGGGCGGTCCTGTACATAAACTATCCATTCGATTGCCACCAAAAGGGGAGGTGCACAACTAGATCATAGAACAATCCTAAATATCAAATCTCAACATTCTACGACCAATAGTTTTTGAGATATGCGAGTTACATACATACGTACGTACGTACAGACGGCATGGAAAAACTGGCCACAGTAGACTCGCCACTGGTCAAAATGAGTTGCAGACGCGTTAATATGATCGTGCATGCTAGCCTACGATGAGATGCATCGAAAAAAAATTTTTAATTAAATTTAGAGGTAGTCAAAATCGGTTTTTATGTCGAAATTTGGCCCCCAAAATTTTTCGGGATCACATTACTTCCTTATACTACGTACAAGGAAGTAATAAACAATTCAATACTCAACAATTCTCTTAAGCTGTATAAATTTTATGATTGTAACCTATTTATAGAAAAATACACGTGATGCATATTCTACAGCTTACGAAATATTTTAATAATAGATTAAAGCTCTTGTGAACTAATAGTATTTAAATATATGTAAAATACTCAACAATTTTTATGTCGCAGTTTTGGGACACATTTTCGGGACAATTTTCAACAAAGGGGGTGAGTGATAAAATGGCATAGTCATTAATATATAATATATACTAATGACTATGTCATTTTATCTCTCTTATTCTATATATATAAATGACATAGTCATTAATATTTATATAATATATATTAATGA
Source organism: Cheiracanthium punctorium (assembly GCA_038373885.1). Lineage (NCBI taxonomy): Eukaryota > Metazoa > Arthropoda > Arachnida > Araneae > Cheiracanthiidae > Cheiracanthium > Cheiracanthium punctorium. The sequence continues at coordinate 96,879 of JAWZYV010015671.1, forward strand.
CTATGTCATTTTATCTCTCACACCCTTTTTTGAAAATTGTCCTAAAAATGTGTCCCAAAAAGGCTACATAAAAGTAAGAATACATTGTTGAGTATTGAATTGTTTATCTTTTTATTTTGCAATGTCTTATCCTCCTGAATTCTGTATTCTTCAATAAACATTAACTGTAACTGTGCTCGCGCACATTCTTATTACTTCCTGCTGTTACCTTGTTATGTGATGTACCCGTTTCTTTCGTTCTAATTTAATAAAGTAAATGATATGTTAAAATCCCACGCTTACTATTTTTATGCCATAACTCTGCTAACATACCTAAAAGGTTATGGACACCAGATGGATTAGTTTATTTATTTGCTGATTTTTAACGTTCGTTTCAAGGCTGCATCATTCATCCTCAAAATGGAAACTGGAACTTGGCAAATTGAAACGCAGAATAAAGATAATTACGAAACATGGAAATTGCAAATGAAAGCGCTTTTAATAAAGAATGATGCCTGGATTTATGCATCAGGTTCAAAGCCTAAACCTGAAGTTTTGGAAAATGACGAAAAATCGCAAGAAGAGTTTGGTACGTGGATCCAATTGGTCGAAAAAGCAAAAGCAGATATAATTGTATGTATATCACCGTCTGAACTCAAGCAAGTAAAAAATTGGGACACTTCACTAGATGTCTGGAAAAAACTGGGAGAAATCGATCAGTCTAAAAGACCTGCTTGTAAAGCTGCACGACTGAAATCTTTAATTCAGTATAAAATACCCGACTCGTCTAATGGAATTCACGACCAAATGAGAAATTTCTTCGGCATAGTGGACAGACTTTCAGAAAAGGATATTAAAATAGACGACGACTTGCTGACTGTGATGCTGTTTTGTAGCCTCCCTTCTACATTCGACTATTTCCAACGTGCTATGGAATCAAGAGATGAGCTTCCGAAGCCAGTAGTACTCAGACTCAAAGTAGTGGAAAAATTCAATGCCAAGGGTAACGATGATAGACAAGCGGAAGACTCAGGTGCATTCGTGGCTGCACCTAGAAAACCTGCGTCTAAAAATAAAAATTATGGAAGATACTCGGGCCAGCCGACTCATAAAATTAAGGATGCATCAAGAATAACTTGTGAAAGATGTAAACGCATCGGGCACTGGGCTAGAGAATGTGAAAGTGGAAAAAAGAATAATTTCAAGAATAAGCCTAACAGCCTGGGATTCTTATCCACTCTGGACGACTCGCCAATAGGGTTACCAGGCGAAATAAGCAACCCTACTCGCCTAAAGCTCTCTCAACAGTATCAAATAACGAAAAGCAAAATTTTGCTAAGATGTTGTGTGTTAAGATAGATACTAAAAATTATATAAGTTACTTCAGTTATCATCAACCCACGTTCGCAATTGCAAGGAAAGATCAGGAAACCCTCCTACTGCCAGTCGACGAAATAAATGTAAAGGAAGAATAAAAGAAAATGAAAAAGGGGTGAGAGATAAAATGACATAGTCAATTAATATCATTTTAATATGGCAATAATGAAACTAAAAAACTAGGGCGGTTGAGGGGGGTCCCCACTGACGAGGGTCGAAGACCGAATATATATATATGCAGTATGCCCACTAAAGTCACTTGTCACCCTCTTAATTTCGGAACGACTGCTGCTATTTTTCTAAACGTGGTGTCTAAGTATAGTAAATTGGATATGCGCTACCGAATGAGACCGCTCACAGCGCAACCTGGTGGAAAACTGCGGAGTTAGCTTTCGCACTCAAGGTGGGCGCAGCTGTAACTTCATTTCTGGTTAATTCTTCTACCATTCCACCCACATACAGTAACATGGGTCCAAGAAATCGAGTGTTCAAAAACGAAAATATAATAGTGTGGAAAAGTCGTCCATTACTGTCTCAAGGTAGAATCTAAAATTTGAGTTTAAAAAAAAGTATCTTCAGTCCAAAGAGTCTGAAGTTTTTGCCCTTTTAAAAAATTATTCGCGTAAAATAGCACCAAAAAATTAAATTTTAAATTTTATAATACTAGGGACCAAGGCCCCCAGACTCGCTACGCTCGCTTTTCGTATGAGGCATTCGGCCCCTAATAATTCTTATTCGTAAAAAAGACATAATTTCAACAGACAAAACCCGAGGATTGGATTAGATAGAATGTTACTGAGCTACACATTGCTTGGTTCTTGCATGTTCATTGGTACATAAAAATTTAAACTTCACACTACAGTAAACCCCCTCCCCCTCATAACACGGAAGATATTTTGTTATGGGAATCCGTGTTGTACGGGTCCTGAGCTATACTCCACCTGGAGTGCGGACTCCGCTTATAATCGCTGGAAAAATTATTTGCATTCCTCAGAAACACAATGATATTTAATGCTGCCATTCAAAATTTATATTAATTAGGAGCTAAAGCACAATAAAATCAGAACATCTGTTTCAGCTGTATTTTTAATAATGTAAAACCTATTGGACACCTTGCGAATTTGCCAATCATGGCGATTTTTCATTATTTGGCGACTTGCGTACATGCAAAGTTAATAAAAGCTACGGGACAGATAGAATAGCCTGCCACCAATGGCGACTTATTATTATTTGGCGATTTACACATGCTCACAACCTATATTTACTGTTAATTGAAGGTTACCGGAAAACCGTTATCCATATTTTCATTTACATAATCGTTTGCAGATTGGCGTACTTAACACCACGAATTATACCATCTCGTCGCGCTAGCAAATATCCAATGTGTACTATAACTGCTATAATGGCATAGTTAACGCCGCCCAATATTTCTGCTGGTAGCAAATAATCCAGCTTTACGAGAACTGGCTTTAAAATAATCTGCATTTTAATTATTTTTCATTTTTAAGATATTAGTTATTCTGTTTTGGAAAAACGAATTATCGCTCATTCTAAACTCCTGTTGTCTAAGCGAACTTACTATTTGAAAATTGTCAACTTTGTGTAACACATTTTGAGTTACTTATTTCATGTAGTTCTTATTTTGGCGTAA
>JAWZYV010015672.1:0-53787 GCA_038373885.1 Cheiracanthium punctorium
TTTAACGCAGTGAGTTTGAACTTGCCCTTTAGTGAAAATACTAAGAAAATTCATGGGAGCCTTCATTCTTAGAGATTTCATAATAATTAAACGATTCTTTTTTAGTGTGTATGCTGTCGTACCTGTAATTGACACGGTGGCGTATTTAAGGGGGAGAGAGAGCTGTAAAAAAAAAAGCGTTTTAAAAACATTTATATTAGCTATTATCAAAATTTAAATTACCGGATCCACCTTCCCCCTCTCCAAATGAAATCCTATGTATGCGACAGGGTCGACAAATATATATAGTTAGAGTACAAATATTTGTTCACAGTAGCTTACATAACTAGGGGGAGGAAGGGGGTGTCCAAACATTTTTAACTTCAAAGCCAATAAATTTTAAATTCGCGAAAGTTTGAGATCTTAGATGACGCCGCGTCTATGAATACTCCATGGTGGAATGCTTTGGACTTTGGGTGGTGTGTTTTTATGGGAAGCCTACAAGAGGGATTGCGTCCTCACGGCAAGGACACAGCGCGTTAAAGGGTTAATAGGAATCTGATCATACTAGTTTTAACACCACAACAGCTCTATTAAAAGTTGAATTATGAATAATTTACTCTGGAGAATATGTCGTTGAAATTGTTCGAGATAAACAATTATATGGGAAAAGGGAGAAAAAATATTGAGAAAAGAAGCACCATGCAACTGATGTACTAGGTACCTTATAGAATCAAATGTACAGGTCTCTGCTTTTCTTTGATCTTTGTAAAGTAACACAAAGATTTTCAGCTTTCATGCGCTTTTTTCCTAAAAAATTAAAAGGAATATTTAAAAATCTCAAACATTCCCCTGATGTAATTAATTTGGGTTACTGAGAGAGCAGTGCGGAGTCATTTATTTTTGCATACTGTTGCTTCAATTACAAACAGGAGTCGAATTGGGGGCTTTGGGCAAAAGCTTCATTGGGGGGGGGGGGCTCTTTCAAAAAATTTTTCAAAATTGACAAATTTTTAAACTTAAAGACCAATTTGGGGGGCCCCGGCGCTTGCCCCGAATGCCCACCCGGAAATAAGGCCCTGATTATAAACGAAATGAAATGCTTAAGGGTTTTCTATCTGAAGCGCGATTGTCGTTACATGACTTTTGAAGAGCTTTAAAAACAAAAAAACAATGATGTTAAACACTCAAAAAAATTAAAAGTCCTTCTTAACCCAATGCACAATGGACTAAAACTAACAGTAAAAATGCATGTCTCTCAGTTTTTAGAAAAATTCATAAGCACAAAAATTGCCTTCAGAAATGGGCCGAGGATTTATCCGTTTTTGAAAATGTCGCGAAATTCCGTATGTTTAGCAGTTTTCCTGAGTGTTTCGTCAATTCCTATAGGTTCATTATTCGTAACAGATTATAAACGAGGTATAACTTATAAAGGGACGTCTAATAATTTTCAGAGTCTCTAGCGCAATTAAATTCTTTAGAAAGCTGTTCAAAAATTGCATGGTTTTCACGTTGAACAGCCTTAAAAAAATTAATAAAAAAAGATAAAAATAAAAACTTTTCACAATCCATTTCTTCGTCCCCACCCCCTCTCAGCATTCTCATTTTCCTGAAGTTTACCTTTTCTTCCCTCCCTCTAAATAAAAAAGCCCGAGGGTGCGAACAAAGTTTTTTTTTTTTTTTATAAAAAAATAAAAGTCCCGACCACTCTCGATCTCTCCGGAGACTTCGTCGGAGTGTTATATATCGTTCTGTGGCAATAATTTCCCGGGGGAAATTACGCGCGTCCGAGCGGATGTTTGTTTTCAAATTCCTGTTTAATTTTTGGCAGCAGTGGTACTCCCCCCAACTCCACACTGCTGTACACCGTCTTTGAGTAAAACGTCCACGTATTACTTCGGAGCCCCCGCAGCGTCGGCAGGGGGCGCTCTCTCATTGAAATGCGAAAGTGGTTTCCATTGGTGTTATCGAGCCGGGCCTAGGAGGGGAAGGGAAGGGGGGTTGGACTCGGAAGACAGGGCCGTTTCAGGATCGCCGTCAGCCCTGACCACTTTTGCATGAAAACTGTATTTGTAATCCCTTTTTCAATTCGATGTCCAATTTTCTAAGATTTGGCAAGAAACTATGTAAACAATCTGAATATCTTTCCAGAAGGCCGTAGCAAGGAGGGGGGGGGGGAGATAGGGGATCATGCAGGTATAATAACCCCCCTCCTTCCAAAATTTTAGTCACTGCATTAGTTGTTTTTTATTTGCGTTGATTCTGAGATCAATTATCTTATGCTTTTATATGCTCTGTATCTCGTACTTGTCTCTGTAAAGCGTAGGATAATGTTCAAAACGCTGCTGCATTGGAAATAATAATGTAAAAAAATTATAGGTCAAATATTTTAGCGCTATATATTCCCCCGAAGCATTGCGAATCTGCCTCCGGTTTTTTTTTTTTTTTTTTTTTTTTTTTTCTGTGACTAGAGCCTGGTTCCACAAGCTGTATTACAGCGCTCTTACAAGCGGACAGTCTACAATACTTCAGAAACACATGGGAACAAACAAGAAATGTACTAAAAAATTTCTTTATTGTACTATTTATAAGCTTTTCCTACAGTTTTAGATTTCTTATCGATACCTATGCAGTTGAACCAGTAAACTTCCTGGGTCCTATGGGCAAACATTGTTTGAGTGACAAGGCATATTTTCAAAATTCCTAAATATCCCGAAAAGTATTGATTTTTCAGCAAATTGGGCTTCCTCCAAATTGGATTATACACCCTAAAAGATAAATCACCTCTTTTTAATTCTTGAATTTCAAAACTTTTAATTGACTTTTATAATTATTTTCCGAACATGTGCCATGAAAATAAAGTATTGTAATCACGGAAAAATTAGACTTCGATATTTTGATATATTTACACGTTCTGGGGTCTTCTGAATTCATTTATGTTATTTTTAAGATGATGGTATGTATTTGTGTGTATGAGTGTGAGTAAACACGATAGCTCCTATACAGTGCATTCGATTGAGCTCTTTGATTAGAATATTATAGATCATCATCGTACGACCGGTATTGATTTTGGTATGTGTAGGACGTATATATATATATACACTGTCTACCAATAAGTATTTGGACACCTGTGATAGAAAAGAAAAACTATATTCAAAATCAATAATTGGTAGAGCCTCCACGAGAGGCAATTACAGCGTGAACCCTCCGGGGCATACTTTTCACAAGTCTTTGTATTAAAGCTAGTGGTATTGTCTTCCACTCGGCTTGGAGTAGACATAGAAGTTCCTTCACCGATTTTGGACGGGTAGTGCACCCCTTAATTCGGCGATCCAGCTCGTCCCAGAGGTTCTCGATAGGGTTCAGGTCTGGGCTCTGGGCAGGCCAGTCCATTCGATGAACTCCATTGGCACCATACCAAGCCTTGGTTAACCTCGAAACATGACAACTCTGGCATTGTCGTCCTGAAAGTAACAGGGGTCCAACCCGTAAAACTGCCACAACGTACACGGTAAAGAAAAATTCGGAAACGTTACCCCAAAATATGGGCAGCTCTTGTAGTTTAAAATTGCAGAAACGTTTCCGAACCATGCGGGTAAAGTATTTAGAAACGTTTCCGTATATTTCGGAAAAATATTTACATATTTTCCTGCTTTTTAGGTAAGGTTTCAGGAAAAGATGGGTAACGTTGCTGTATATTTTGCTAAAATATTGAGTAACCTTTCCGTGTATTTCACAAAGGTTTCCGAATTAACGAGTAACTCTGAGTTTTTCAGAAAAAGTAACATGCACTAGATGAAGCGTTTCGAGTAACATGCACTAGATGGCAGCACCAAACTCTAACGGAAGGAGCGCTCAGGACCAGCGATCAGAATCGAACACTGGACGTACGCTTTCGTAGGACAGCACGCTACCTCGACGCTGTGATTGTCTTGCAGTAATTTGCTTTAAAAGTAAACTGATTGCTGCAAAAGTTAGTTGTGGTATGGCTTATTTTGGAAGCTTAAATTTTTTGGGGAGTATTTTATAAATGGAGGGAAAATACAATAATTAATAAATATAAATTAAAAATCTTAAATCTGTTTTTTTTCCCCACATAAATTATTTTCAGGAGATAATGTGCTGTTTTATTTAAGTATTCATCCGTTTTTCTTTAAGTATTCATGCGGCGACGTCACCTGGTGTGACTGGTCACAAATAAACTTCAGTGACCACACAGTGGTGTTACATCCCTCACAAGTTACCAGACCCTTATTATCGCATGGGCAAATCGGGACTTTGCCCAGGGCAGCCCCTTTTGGTCATAATAGGGCCCTGCAAGTTACAATGTCACACTCCTGTGACAATTGTGACCCTCTGTGACGTCACAGCGACTCTTTTGCGACCATCTGTGCTATTAGGGAAGAAGCGTTCACTCTTATCCTGCTGTCTGTTGGCACTTGGCGCATGCGCGCGAAGTCCCAAATAAAGATTTCCTTTACCCGTAAATATTTTACGCCGAAATGTGGGTTATGTTTGCGAAATCGTGAGTTCGAGTAGAGCATCGGTAGGTTACGCGATACTTTCGGAAACCTTTCTGCTATAAGTATGTACACTATACCATGCTAAATTACAGCACAATGTGCTGGTAATCATAACGCCAACACATGTGCTGTAAATTTCAAGCACTTTGAATTTTCAAGCACTGTGTTGTAAATTTACAACACCGTGTTGTAAATAGTTGGCACGGTGGCACAACAGCACATGTGCTGTAAATTTACAGCACCGTGTTGTAAAATTACAGCACATCATTTTCAAGTACCTATGTAAATTCACAACACTGTGTTGTAAAATTACAACACTTCATTTTTCAAGCATCTATGTGAATTTGCATCACTGTGTTGTAAAATTAAAGCACCTCATTTTTCGAGCACTTATGTAAATTTACAACACCATGCTGTAAAATTACAGCGCCTAATTCTTCAAGCACTGTTGTGTATTTTTACAGCACTTGAATTTTCAAGCACTGTAACGTGTTTTTACAGTTCTTGAATTTTCAAGTACTTTCATGGAATTGTACTGCACTTCTGTGTAAGTTTTAGCCTGATGCAATTTTTCTGTACAAATGCATTTATAATTACTTTTCGCACAAAAATTTATACCTGTCCCTCGATTTGCACGGCACTCAATTTACACGTTTTTAAATGAATTTTTTTTTTTATTATGTGTGTGCATCGTACACATTTACAATTACTTTTCAAACAAATTTACAGCTATCCCTCTATTTGCTCGGTACTCAATTTACGCGGTTTTCAAATGAAAACTTTAGTTTTTTTAATATTATTTATGGGATCCTACAATTTACAATTACATTTCAAACAAATTTACAGCTATCTTCCATATTTACAAGATTTCACGTTTACATGGTTTTACATTTTTTTTTTAAATCCTACACATTTACAATTAATTTTCAAACAAAGTCACACATATCCCTCGATTTGCACGGTACTCAATTTGCACTGTTTTTAAATGAAAACTTATTTTATAGGTTTTTTAAGTTTTATTTATTGTATTCTACAATTTACAATTACATATTAAAGAAATTTACAGAACTATCCTTCAATATGCACGGTACTCAGTTTTACACGGTTTCGCTTTTATAAGGTTTCAATATGATTTTTTAAATGATTTTTTTCCTTATTTTACGATTTACAATTAATTTTCAAACAAATTTGCTCCCATCCCTCGATTTGCACGGTACTCAGTTTACACTGTTTTTAAATGCGAACTTACTTTAGTTTTTTATTATTTTATTTATTGGGTCCTATACAATTTAATATTACATTTCAAACAAATTTACAGCTATCCTTTCATATGCAAAGTACTCAATTTACACGGTTTTGTGTTTATACGGTTTTTGGAATGAAATTCTTTTTTCAGTTTTGTTAAAATCCTACACTTTTACAATTAATTTTTAAGCAAATTTACACTTATCCCTCGATTAGCACGGTATTCAGTTTACACTGTTTTTAAATGAAAACTTATTTTAGAGGGTTTTTATTTTAAATTTTATTTATTGGATCCTAAAATTTACAATTAAATTTCAAACAAATTTACGTCTATTCTTCGATATGCCCGGTAATAAATTTATAAGGTTTCGTGTTTACACGGTTTTTAAATAATTTTCTTTTATCCTACAAATTTGCAATTAATTTTTAAACAAATTGACACCTATCCCCCGATTTGCACATTACTCAACTTACACTGTTTTTAAATGAAAACTTTTTTTCTCTAACTCTGAAGTAGTTAGAAATTTTGCACAACCATTTAAAATATGTAGAAAAATCTTGCTCCTTTAAAAAGCCAGAAAGATCTGCAATAAATATTTTTGTTGTTGAAACTTTTTGAAACAGCACAGCACTAATGTCAAATTACAAAATGCGAATTTACCCAAAAGCATTGCAAGTGGCAGTGGAAAATTTCGGAATGATATTTTCATTCTTGAAACTGAGATCATTTTCTATTAAAATAAAATATTTTCAAATTCACAGTCACCTCTATGGCTAATATGTTAATGTTATAGTGATGCATAACTGTAGGAGACTATAACTTTTAAAAAGAACTTTTGTGAGTGTGTAATAGATTTATAATTAAATATGACAATATTTTTAACAAAAATGTAAAGTCTCGTGAACATAGCTTTGAAATTAATTTTTAATAACTAAGTAAGCAAACTTAAAATTTACATCCAAGCTTGAAATGGGGGGGGGGATTAATAATTCTTGACTTGTAAAGGGACTAAGGTTCCTCTTATTCATAGGGCCAAATTATAAGTTAAGACCATGCAAACAGATTTTTTTCAAAAACTTGTTTGTATGGAGTTGCTTTATACATACCCGTAAAAGGCAGGCCCGTTGTATTTCTAGAGTTAAGTTGCTTCAGTGTTTTGTTTTTTTACTATATCACTCAGCTACATTTATACATACTTTCTCTTATAAATATCTTCTTCCACAAATCCAAATATTTAAAGAATACTTGTTGAAAAGGTAAATTAAGCATAATGGATGAGCATAATACAATGATTTAATGTGCTATTTATTTTTTATTTTACTTTCTTGGAACAAATACAGGCTTTTAAGTTCTAAAGTAAAGATATAAATAAAGATATGGCAGAACAAATTTTCTTGGTGTTCTTTGAAAAAGTCAGTATTATGCTTTTAATTTATAGTTTAATAGATGAATAAAACTTATCATTATATAAATTGGTAGTTATTTTAAAAATTGCATTGAAATTATTTATCTAGAATAATTTTGGTAGTTTCAAATTAAAAGTCATATTTATTAAAATTGCTTACGATAAGATTTTTTAAATCTTATAAATAAAAATGAAATTCTGTTTGTTTGTTTGTTTGTGGATTTGATTCGTATACAAATCCACAAAAATGGACCTATCGGCCTGAAATTTAGTACAGATATGTAAAATAATATAGAATAACTCATAGTCCACTTTAAAACTTTGAAAGTCCACCCGTTCCCGGAATTTAAGAGATTTTTTATGCTCTTCACGCAAAAATCTTTCCGTAATTGTAACCCCTGTAGTGAAAAAAGTGTGAAATAAGGATCGTGGTTGCCATGTGTGGCGATTTTGCCGAATAAAATGTTTTAAATTCTCAAAGTAAAAATAAAAGAATAATGATTTTTTTTGTTAGTTTATATTCGTAAGGTTATTTTTTTTAAATTATAATATCGTGTGCATGGGAAATCAGAGCAGGAATGTAATGCTTTACACGCAAAACAATGAGAATTGAAGATTTCCGAGGCTAATAGGTAAATTATTTTAGTTTGGCGAAAAAATAGAATGGCTCAAATGCCGATTTTGTGAAAGTGAGTTCTAGCGGTTTGCACAGATTTCGGCTTGGCGCAATTTATTGAGAGCTTAAGGAAATAGATTTTTGAAAACAAGTGCAAAGGTTTTATTAGAATACAGCGTTAAATTTTAATGATCCGTGAAGAAATAATGCAGTTATTAAGGGATTTCAATTGATCTATCTCCAGAATTCTCGCCAAATGAGTACATTGATTTAAGTTGGGGAATTCCGCCAAATTTCAGAAAATTGAAATCTTCTCATTTAGTACATCGGAGTAATGATGAATAAAACACGTTATAGTTGATAATTTTTAAAAATTCGGCTGTATTAAGGGATTCAACTTTTCAAATAAAGGCTTGCTTTACTTTTTCGCGGTCGAACCATTTCCCATATATTATTGCTGCTAAGTCAATGCTTCGAATGATTTCCTGAAAAAACGCTTGCAAAATGGCGTATTTGGCACTTTGGCGAGGCTTAGATTTGAAACTGGATTTTATTTGAGACTGGGATATATAATGACACTGGTTATAGATAAAAATGAATGTTGGTATGAGTGTATGAGGTTGAAAAACTCCAGCACCGTTGAGCACCGTTGCACCATGAAATTTGGTTCACCTAAGTCTTTTATCATGGAGAAGCTTTTTATGCTATCCGTTTTCCTCTAACTTGCCACCAGGTGGCGCAGCAGAACATCGAATTCTATTCCGTTTAGCCGTTTGCTATGCGAATATCGTCCAACCGATTTCGATGAAATTTGGTACACGCGAATATTAGAACACGGAGAATATTTTTCACTAACCATTTTGCTGTAACTTGCCGCTAAATGGCGCTGAAAAGCATCAACTTCTATACCGTTCGACCGATCGGCATAAAATTTTTTATACTTACACATTTGAGCACGAAGAATATATTCTAACTGCGTTCCTTTTGATGTTACTCACCACTAGATGACACTGCAATGCATTATTATTTTAAGTCGCCACTAGATGACGCTGCAGCAGGCCAAATTCTTGACCATTCAAACGGTCGCTATGAAAATCAGTATACATAGCTATTTGAACAATGAGAATATTTTGGCGTTATTCATTTTGCTATAACTCGCCACTTGACGGTGCTGTAGCAAATCATTACTTTATTGAACCACTGGATGGCCCTGCAGTGTATCACTTCTTGACTGTGCAAATGATCGCTATGAAAATAGGTATACACAGATATTTGAACACGGGGAAGAGTTTGGCGCTATCCATTTTCCTATAACTTGCCTCTAGATGTCGCGTCAACACATGAACTTCAGGACTGTCCAACCGATAGTCATGAAAATTCGTATACATCGATATCTGAATGCGAAAAATATTTTCGCCGTATCCGTTTTGCTAAAACTCGCCACTAGATTGCGCTGTAACGTATCGCCCCGTTCAGAAGCTGAAGGAAGGCAGCCGCACACAACCATGTAGTTTTCTTAACTTTATTTAGTTTATATTCTTGGTTAACATGGATGAATTTTACACACAGACGACACAAAAATACACATATTTACAATTTCAATAACCGAGCGAACGCCTTCGGTATCACAAGGGAAAATTTTCTCGGAGCCCATCCTCTCAGCGTCCTTTTCTCTCTGCTGCTCGAGAGGGACTCTCCCTCTCTTTGGGGGTTGCCAGTAACTTTTTACTTTCTTGGCGGTGTCCGTTACAACCCCTCCTTCCACAAAAGGTTGGCTTTCCCGATATACAAGGGAAAACAACGAAAAAAAGTTTATGTACAGTATGTAATAATTCGTTCTTAGTTCGTGTGCACATTATACTTTCACACTTTATAGTTCACCGTTTAGTACGTTATACTTCACAGTTCAAGTTTGAAAAAATACTGTAATTAAGTTCGCACTTCAAATCTGAGAACGTTATATCGAGTTCTCATTTCAGTGTAGATACGTTAAAGAGTTCACAGTTCAAGTTTGAAAATAACTGTAATTGAGTTCTCATTTCAGTGTAGATACCTTAACGAGTCCTCCACCCATTACCAGGCCATAATAATTTTAGGTAAATATACAGATAAGTTCACACATATAATAGTACAATCAATGAGGATGATATAAAAATATCCACCCAGTTAAATGGTATTTGTTATACTGAAAACATTTCTTTTCTTTTTCTCACCAAAATTTGAATAAAGCACAAATTTAACACACAATAGTTACACAACGTTAGACACAATAATTACACAACTTTAAACACAATAATTACACTCTTAAAATCAAAAACATTTTTATGACCTTGGTTTTCTAAGTGGCATATTTGGGATTTCGACTTAAACAGTCAACATTTGAGTTTTCTTTTCCTCTTTTATGTTTAATTGAAAAATTAAAAGCTTGCAAGGCTAACGCCCAGCGAATTAATCGTGGATTATTGCCGGAATTTCTTTGCAACCACACAAGTGGGTTGTGATCCGTCTGGATACAAAATTCTGTCTGTCCATCTATATACCCTTTAAGCTTCTTAATGCCATATAAGATGGCCGCACACTCTTTTTCAGTGGTAGAGTACTTCTTTTCAGTTGGAGTAAATTTTTTGCTAAGGTACAATATTGGATGTTCCTCCCCATTTTCATCCGTTTGTGACAAAATAACCCCGTATCCTAAATCCGATGCATCTGTTTGCAATATGAATGGTTTTGAAAAGTTTGGCGCGTGCAAGAGAGGTTTATTAGTGAGTTTTTCTTTAAGTAAATTAAATGAAGCAGTGCATTCCTCATTCCAGGTAATTTTACCTTTCTTGTTTTTCCCTTTCAACAAATCTGTTAGAGGCGCAGTTATTACAGAAAACATTGGAATATATTGTCTGTAATAGCCTGCTAATCCCAAGAAAGCTCTGATTTCAGTTTTTGTTGTTGGGACCGGAAAAGATTGTATAGCCTTTATCTTGAGTTCAGCTGGTGAACGTTTTCCGCGTCCTACAACGTGTCCAAGGTATTGTACCTCTTCTTGAGCAAATCTACACTTGGCAGGTTTTATAGTTAAATTAGCCCTTTTTATCCGTTCCAAAACCTCCTGCAAATGTCCTAAATGTTCATCCCAGGTCTGAGAAAAGATCGCGATGTCATCTAAATATGGAATCGCATAACTGTCGCACCCTTTCAAAATTTCACTCATCAATTTACTAAAGTAATACGGTGCATTTTTAAGACCAAATGGCATACGTAGTGGTCTATATACGCCAAAGTTTGTGGCAAAAGCCGCAATTTTCTGAGCTCTTGGGCTCAACGGAATCTGCCAGTAGCCCTTTGTCAAATCGATTAAAGTGATGTATGTAGCTGCTGCAACTGTTTCAACTCGCTGCTCTATATTCGGAATGGGATAAAACTGAGTGCGTGTTATTTCATTTAATTTTCTGTAATCAATGCAGGGCCTAGGGTCCCTATTTGGCGTCTCTACGAGGATCATTGGAGAAACGTATTCGGAGTCTCCCGGTTCAATTACATTATATTGTATCATTTTTTTAATTTCTGCTTTTAACAACTCGTTTTGTCTAATTGTCATTCTATAAGGATTTTGCTGAATAGGCTTATCACTGGTTAATTCAATATCATGTTGAACTAAGTGTGTCTTGCCGGGGATGTTTGAAAAGATATTAATATATTTTAGTAACAAATTTCTTAACTCGATAATTTGGTCATCGTTGAGTCTTTCTTTCAAATGATTTATTTCTACTATTTCGTTAAAATCAAAGACTTTAGGATCAACTAACATGTAAGGAAAATCCCCGTCTAACTCTGGTGTGTCTAAGGACTCATTATTTTCGCCTAATGTCACTAAATTTAAAATTTCGGGCCTTCTGTAATACGGTTTCATCATGTTTACATGATAAACCTTGTTTATCTCTTGGTTCCCTTCGAAACTGACGACATAATTTGTCTCGGATAATTTCTTTTCAATTTTACCTGGTCCCTTCCATTGAGGTGCTAATTTATGGGCCTGATTTATTGTTAGAACTAACACGGAATCTCCTTCGTGAAATTCTCTTTTTATGGCGTTACGGTCATACCATTTCTTTCTTTTGTCTCGCATCTCTTCCATTTTTTCTTTTGCTAGCTCCTTACTCTTTTTTAATCGATTTATCAGTTCGAACACATACTCAACTACAGTATTCCCTTCCTCTGGGGGTTCTAACCATTTTTCGTATAATAACACATTAGGGGTTCTAAGGTTATTGCCATATACAAGTTCTGCAGGACTGAAGCCTGTACTTTCGTGAGTGACAGTCCTTAAAGCAAAAAGAGCAATTGGTATTTGAGTTTCCCAATTAGGAGCAGCTTCGATGCATAAAACTTTCAATATCCTTTTCACAGATCGGTGAAGCCTTTCAACTGGATTAGTCTGTGGGTGATAAATAGAACTTCGAAGGATTTTTATCCCAAACTTCTCTAAAAATTCAACCGTTAGAACACTCATAAAGGATCTCCCTTGGTCCGTCTGAATTTCTTTTGGGAAACCCATCCTGCTGAAAATCAACAAAAGTGCATCGACCACCGATTTAGAAGTTATATCTGGGACAGGGATAGCGTCAGGAAATTTAGACCCTAAACAAATTACAGTTATGAGGTATCTATTCCCTTGAGTTGATGTTGGCAAAGGACCACAAGCATCAACATTTATATTGCTAAAAACTTCCGAAATAATGGGTACACTCATTAGCGGTGCTTTCTTTTTGTCAGTCGCCTTTCCAACACGCTGACATGGATCACAAGTTTTCACATATTCTTCTATTTCTTTATAACAATTTGGCCAGTAGAAGTGCCTCACTAACTTATCTTTTGTCTTAAGAATTCCTAAGTGGCCTGAAATGTCATCATGGCATAAATTTTTAATTTGCTCCCTGAGAGTTTCCGGAACAACAATCAGGTTTTGCTCATCACCAAATTTATTTAATTTCGTCTTAACTAAAATTCCATTTTGGATTTTAAAATCAGCCTTGTCACCCTCCCGTTTTACTGACTCAAATAACGGTACTAATTCTTTACTCTTCCTCTGCTCATTAATAAAAGACTGAGAATCCATTTGAAATATATTATCTAGGGTAGTATTGGAATCTACCTGAGGTAAAATGTCGATATTCTCTAAGTTATCGTCCTCATTATTTCCCTCCAATGGAACGTCAGGCTCCTCAATGACTAACTTTTCGTCTGATGAATTTTTATCATCTTTCAGCTGTCGCCTTTGAGACCGAGTCAAGACAGCATTTACACTCTCAGTACTTAATGGGACATTTTCTCTACTTTGCTCTAAGAGAGCCGAAGTTTGATTCCCTAAAATATACCGCCCTTGATCCAACTTGTTCGCAATTACAACTGCCTTGGTGGTTATTGTACCTAATTCGCATTCTACGTCTACTTCAGCAACGGGTAAACAAGTCATATGGTCATCGAAAATATGCTGAACCCAAACGTGTTCCCCGGTCATTCTGTCTTTGTCAACATATTTTTGACAGACAACGTCTACTGTGGCTCCGGTATCGCGGAGAATGGGCATCTCAAATCCATTAACTTTCCCGTTTACAGTGAAGGGATCTAATAAATTTTTTTCAGATTTTTGTCCAATTCTATATGCTTCCGATTTTTGAATTCTTAAATTGGGGCACTGAGGTCGTAAGTGGTCGTAAGAGCCACATTCAAAACAGCTGAGCTTTTTCTTATGCTCAAAGTTTACACCCGTTTTCCTTGCAAAGGTACGCCCGTCATGTTCTTTCTTAGAAATTCCGTTTGAGGGCTTTTTGTTAACATTACCATTGTAGAAATTCTTTACTGGTTTACTATTTCCCTTAACTGAAGATTCTCCTAACTTACTCTTTCCCATTATGGTTTTCTTAGCATCCTCAAATTCCTCAACTTTCCTTACCAGTTCTTTAGGGGAAGTAATTGTAGACCACTCATCCAAAAAGTGTTCCTTAAAATCGTTTGGCACTCGTCTTTTAATCTGGTCTACCAACATTAGATCTTTGAGTTGTTCGAATGTTTTAATTTCAAGGCCTGTTAGCCACCCCTCTAAAAAAGTGTTTAACTCGTGATAAAAATCTTGCCAAGTGGAATCGGGATTTTTTTGAGATTTTACCAGCATTTGCCGAAATTTTTCCGCGCTGAGTTTAAATCTGTTAAGCAACAACGTTCTAACATATTGGTAATCCTGAGTTTCTTTCTCCGGTTCTCGCGCTATTACATTATTTATCTCCGCTGGTAAGGTACTAATTAAGTAAGAAACCCATCTCTCTTTAGGTATCTGCATCAATTTAGCTTGCCTCTCAAAAAGTTCCAGGAATAAACTTATATCATCGGTTTTTAAATTAAATTTTGGCATTAGTTTTTGAAAATTTTGACTATAATTGGAATCTACCACAGCCGCGGATACTGTTGTTTCGACCCCCTGTTTTGCTTTTAAACACTCAAGTTCTAATTTTTGCCTTTCCAATTGAATTTCTCCGTCTTTAATTTGCTTTTCCATTTCTAATTTTTGCCTCTGCAATTCATATTCTCTATTCCTATTTTGTTTTTCCATTTCCTCTTTGTCTAATCTTTCTTTCATCGTGCTATCTAATAGATTTCTCACAAATTCTTCCTCATAGTTTTTACTACCAAGGATTAATTGTTTTAATTCGATTACACGTAGATCTTCAGTAGCCTGTTCACCAAGTTCTAAGGCTACCGAAATTAAATCCGATTTTAATCCCTTCCCTAAATACGACATTTTCAAAAAAAATATCTAAGTAACAGCTCAAAGCAAAAGAACATACACTAAATATAAGGGATAAAAAAAAAATGTCTAACACCTATTCACTAAAGCAAATTTCTACAATGCGATTAAAAAAAAAAATAAAAGAGGAAAAGCAAGCTCGTAAAATTCTTCTACCATACCATCAAAAACACAGCAATGACTCATAGCACTTTTTTTTTTCTTTTTCTGAAAGCTTCGCAGATTCAGGGGAAAAGCGAAGAAACAACATAAACAACAAATGAGTCAGGCTCAAGTGTCCGCTCGGACACCTGCACAGTGTGAAGCGGGGGAATCCTGCAATGCCCTCTTATCTCCGTTCACACAGGGAGAAGTAGTTCAAAACAAAATATAAACACACGTACTATAAAAGTGTTCGCAGGTGCAAATACTAGGAAGTTATATGTTTTGTGCACATAAAAATAAGAGATTTACACTAATATTATCTCTGATGAGAATTTAAAAACACTGTTATGCATAATCTATAATACTTCTAATTATTTAACTCTGATGAGAAAAATACTATGAATTTTCCAATGGCTGGAAATATATAAACATATACTTTCACGGCGAAAGTTTGAAACCAACAAAATTAATAATACTAACACTGGTGCGCATAAAATAATAACATTTCAAATTCACAATAAACTCTCTTGAGAATTGTTCTCATGAATTTCCCATGGGTGGAAATATATAAAACATATACTTTCAGGACGAAAGTTTGAAATTAATAATTTAATAATACTAACACTGGTGTGCATAAAATAATAATTCAAAGACACAATAAACTCTGGTGAGAATTGTTCTCATGAATTTCCAATGGCTGGAAATATATAAACGTATACTTTCAGGACGAAAGTTTGAAATAAACAGAATTAATAATATTAACACTGGTGTGCATAAAAAAATAATATTTCAAGTACATAATAAACTTCGGTGAGAATGTTCTCATGCCTTTCCAATGGTTGGAAGCATATCTTACTAATGTACTTAATCTATTAAGGCAGCAAAACCTATACTTTCAGGACGAAAGTTTTAATTCCATAAAAATTATTTTCCTCAGGATGAGAAATTCGATGCTCGTACACTGGCGTGTACATAAATAAAATAATTCACAGTAAAATATTATACTCTGGTGAGTATATGGACTTAATACACTTCTAATGGTTAGAAGTTACTTTTAATAACATTAGAGCTATTAAAAAGCAATATTCCGCATGTATAATACAATACAGGATGCAAATTATAAAACAACAGAACCTGTATTCTCAGGGTGAGAACTACAAGATACTCTTACAGAAATTTTTAATTTTTCCCTTTGGCCTGGCTATGGTAAAAGGTGGAGAACATACCTGACCTTGATACCCTTGCATTCATGGTATCTCGGTGGAACCTCCAATTTTTCATCGTCTGTAACGTATCGCCCCGTTCAGAAGCTGAAGGAAGGCAGCCGCACACAACCATGTAGTTTTCTTAACTTTATTTAGTTTATATTCTTGGTTAACATGGATGAATTTTACACACAGACGACACAAAAATACACATATTTACAATTTCAATAACCGAGCGAACGCCTTCGGTATCACAAGGGAAAATTTTCTCGGAGCCCATCCTCTCAGCGTCCTTTTCTCTCTGCTGCTCGAGAGGGACTCTCCCTCTCTTTGGGGGTTGCCAGTAACTTTTTACTTTCTTGGCGGTGTCCGTTACAGCGCTACGCCGCATGGCCTTCTGCACCGTACAAACGATTGCCTTGCAATTCGGTATGCATGATTATTGGACACAATATAACGCGATATCCACTTTGCTATATCTGTTTATTACAATGAATAGTAATCACCACAAATCGTAATATCAAAAAGTCCATTCATTCCCGTGCGAAGAACGGGTACTTCAGCTAGTTAAATATAAATTAATATATTCAAAACAATCACACGTAAAGTAATTTAATAAAATAACAAAAGCACTCAACAAAAATCTGGTGGTGAAAAGGTAAAAGTAATTAAAAACTTTTTAAAATAACTCATAAAAGATACAAATTGAGGTCTATCATTTTGAGTAATACAAAAAAGTCCACTCTTCTTCAGTTACAAAAAGTCAGTCATCTGCACAAGTAAAGGGCTATTCTTTCTGACTGGGGTTGACTTTCTTTATGCTGTAGAAAAGTACACTTTTTTGTACCAACCAAAGTGATTGTCCTGGATAAATACCCTTTTATGTGTATTATTTTGCAAAGTTCTTAATTATTTTTGATTTAATAAAATGTTAGCTTTTAAATAAACTGAGAAAAGCATAAAATAACAAATTAAATTTAAAACATTAGAAATTTTATTGACTTTCCATATACAGTATATAAAGCTACATAGGTTTTTATATTTCATCTCAATATTTTACACAAGATACAACATAACTTATTCAGTCTTCTCTTTGATCAAATTTTCCTTAATGAAGAAATATTTTTCAGATACCTAGGATAAAACAAAAACACGTCATCAGCAAATAAATTAATCCCAAAAAAGTGCCATTCTTTTGTTTTTTGGCTACTATTTCAATATTTCAACTGATTTCATTAACCCATATTCCCTAGATATTTTTGCTACTTTCTTCGATTTTTGCTAATACCAACAATAATAAATAAATTTCTAATGTCAACTTTTTGAACAAGGGATGATTTCTTTAAAAATCATTATGCATAATAATTGAAATGTCAACATCCTACTAGGTCATGTTAAAATATTTTGTGAAATTGAGGTCCAAGACTCGTGAATAAAGGCTAGGGAACATTAACATTAATAACGTTTTTGACTGATAGCGAAAATGCCACCCCCAAAAAGGGACACTAGGCATAAATGGGTTAGCTGAAATTTGTTAATATAAACACTTATCGATGCGTTTTGAAACATCCTTCTTCTAAATAAAACATGGGGTGAAATGTTAAACAATTGAAAATTTTATCATAAATAAATAGCAATAAAAAGCAATAAATTACGTCAGCAAAAATCAGGAGTATGCTGTTTCCTTTTTTAAAAGAATGCATAGAAATATGTACTATGTTGAGATTTCTCCTCATCATAGAAGGGCATTAAACTGCTAAAATACATCTGCAAGTATTTTTTTGATTTTTGATGTTCCACTTTATATACAAGGTGAGCCAATGGGATGAAATGATTTCTTTAAACTAATAACATCTAAAAATCATCTTTTGTAAAATTTAGTGATGAAAGCAGCTAATCTACATAGGAGATATTGTGTAGGCGCAGAATCGTTCATTTTTGGAAAGTAATTTCCAAAAAACTCCTCTATTTCTACACACATTCTTGCAGCCGTCATTGCAGAAGCTGCCTATAAAAGTGCACTAGCATTTTTTAGCGTTTATTGTGGACACAGCATGCTGAATCCTTTCTTTAATGCTTGAAAAGTCCTTTGGGAGTTTACTTAAATATTCTTTGTTTTAGGTAGCAGTCACAATTATATTTATTACACTGAAACGTACAAGACTTGCCTTCTTTAGTTCACTTTTAAAGGCAGACACACGCATTGTTCACCAACCATATTTTCCTAACTTATTTTCCACACTCTAGATTGACACCAGTGATGGTCAAAAACTGCCTCCCTTTTTTTCTTTCTTTAACATGCGCGTTTTGGTTAATTATAAAAGTTTCAGTCACTGTCCTTGTATGATAAGCATAAATATATGTAAATTTTATTCCTTCTTTTTTTTTTTTATCTGATTTCACTGCTGAAACATTTAAAATGGATTGTTCTGACACAAGAATTAATTTAAATCATCAAGTTTGAATATTATTCTTTACTGAAGAACATTTTTTTAGTTTAAATTATTTCAATTAAAATTTTTAGTTATTGAAGTATATTAAAAAAAAAAAGTTACAAATATAAAGTATTTTTGTTTAATAAATAATATAATCATGTTTTTAACATTTTACTTCTAAAGAAAAAACTGTTAGTGTCTTATGATATTATTACACATGAACTTCCTGTTATCAAAAAACTATAGTAAATTCTGAGAGTGGTTGTATGGCCAAAAAATGAACACAATTAATTCGAAAGCGCCTTCCTAAAGAAAAAAAAATTTTCCAACACCAGTACAAAAAATATGCAATTACTCACGTTTGTAAAGGCATAACATTAAACTAAAATTTTGTCTTTTAAAATTAATTCTTTAAAGAAATCTGTAATGTAAACCTTTATTTCTTATTTATACATATCTGTCCCAAATTGACATATTTTACAAACCAACAGAAATATCACCGTAATCAAATCCTCTTTTACTAAAAACAATTTTAATTGAATTTATTTGATGTTAAAACAATCAATAAATTATTAAAAACTCATCATTTATAATAAACGTGCATGAACATGCATTAATTCTCAGATTTCTAAAGGTTTAAAAAACAGAGGGTTGTAGAAAAAGTGGTATGGTTAATAGGCCTGGCTTACAATATTTACAAGCCTCACAGCAAAATTTCATACCATGAATTGAGACAGTTGAGTTCCCAGTGGTAATTTGTCTTGCTCCCTTAAGCAATACTGCTTCCCTGACTCTGAATGGTTGCTTTAGTAATTGCGAGTTGAAAGTTGATCTTCTCTTAACATCCGACATATCTAGCTTCTAGAGATGCGGAACTTTTTTACCATTGGAGGCCACAATGTAAATTGGGCAGTAATAAAGGAGGCCGAATGAGTTGACGTACTATTGAAATTAAAATAGTATTTTGTATAGTTTTAACAATTCATTGCATTATATAGAAATATTACAAAAAAGTCGTTATTATTTGCATAAAAAGTAACATAAAAGAGATTGATTGTATTCACATACGAGTAATTAATTATTATAACATAATATTAATATTTTTTTTAATACAGGTTTATAGTGATACTGCTGTAATTTTTTATATTTGTATACATTTATTAGCGCAGGGATGCAAATAGATCCAAACAATTAGTGGAACTGACAAAATTAAGTGCGCCAAACATTTCCTTTATATTTTTCAATTGCGGAAGCAAATAAATTTTCATATATGATTTTCATTTCAATATATATATATATATATATAATATATATATATATAAGAATATAGAATAGCTAACTTACGTAATGTGAAATCCCAAGAAAATCCATTGATAAAGTAAATATATAAATACTTCAGATTTTTAAAATTTAAAAAACAACCCTACATATTTAAATACAATGCAATAAAAATAATAAAGAGAAGCATTTTTTAAAATAAATTGATATACATTATATGAAGAAATACAGTGAAAAAATTAATTTTTAAAAAAGCAACATAAGAACTCCTAAAATAAGTTTTAAAATAAATGAAAATTTAAGTTTAGTGGATCTATACATTTGTTTTTATAGTCTTGAAAGAAAATTAGTAATTGAATCAAGCCTCGTAACGCAAAACTTAATTGATCAACCTTAAACGCAAACCCTTAATATGTAATTGCGTTTCTTAAACTAGTTTTAATTTTTATCAGAGAGAAAATCATGACTCGCAGCGGTAAGTAGGGAAGTTGGGGTATCAATGAACAATAATTCACATACTTTATTATTCTTCACAAATTTGCATGTTACAGTAAATAAATTAATGGACAATTTTAATCTACTCTGTTTTTCCCCATCAAATGAAGTTTTTAGGAGTTTGTAAACAGCAATCTTCATGGTTAAAAATAAATATCTAAAGTGAAGGTTGACAGTGTTTCATTGTACCCTGTATACTCGGCGTATATGAACCACGTAATAACACTTCCAGAAACACTCGTATAATATTATTCAAAATTTCAAATTTCACATATATGTTTTATGTAACATTTTATAATAGATATTAATGAGACATAAACAGAAATTTAAATGTAAATAATAAATTTAATTAAACTATGAAAGCTTAAGATGAAAACAAAGGCGAAGATTTCACTTAACAATTGGTCTTGGAAACACATTTTACCAAACGTCAGTGACTCCAACAGTTTTTCCTACTATCCACGAATACCTCATCTCCTATATGTTGAATGAAAACACGATATTCAAGTTTATTTTTTTTTCTTTTCAGTGTACCCACAATTTCTAGAGACTCCCCATGAGAAGAAGTCAAAACATACCTCAACTGAAACAGATTTAATATGCAGCCAATCTCTGATTATTGAACGAGCACTTTGGGTCCCATACCCTGGCATTACAGCAAGATAGACGCCAAAAATTGGAGTTTAGACTAAGTATAACAAAGGATACAAAATAGATAGGTGCCAAAACTTGAAAAATTGCCCTATACCCAACAATGTTTTAGTTCCGTCCCTGCTTAGAGTTTAAACTGCGTGAAAAACAACTTACATAGTTCAAAAAATGTTTTCATTAAAGAAAGTCTGTATTTAATTTACCCCCCTTTCCTTAAATTATGAAAAAAAAATTCTTGTTTGTACAAAAATATATTTTAGTAATTTAAATAAAAATTGTGAATCCAACCCCCCCCCCCCCGAAAAGAAAGTACTGTAATAAAAATTAAGAATGATCCCTGAAATTTAGCATAAATTTCAGCAATTTAGAATAAATGCACAAAATGATGAAAATTTTCACATGCTCAACACTTTTTGAGAACAATAAATACTTGTGATAATCAATATTTAAAAAATAAGAGTAAATAATTTAAATAAAATTCAAAATATGATTTGTTATATTTAAACATTTAACAGTTTCTAAAAATACTGCATTATACAGAAAAATCATCCGTAAAAACAGAATCCAGTCATCGATACTTCCAGAGTTTTAAAATAATCTACCTATTATTATTTTCATTCCACAAATAAATTTACTTCCGTGTATATTTTTTTAATCGAGTAAATATTTTTATTATTAATATAATACAATCTAATTAAGTATCAATTTTTAAGGTACAGTTTAAAGAAATAAGTTTCAATTAGAAGATTTTTTTCAAAAAAAAGTTTTATAAGTTCAGAAAATTAAGTTTGAAAAATTTTTTAAGAATAAGTGCTAATATTAAATTAAATGTAGTTGTCTTTTTCATGGTTTGATTAATATCCTCTTTAAATTAAATAGAAATGTCTTACACTTTAATATAATGGGTTGTAATGCAGGCCCTGATTATCGCAACGGGCACTTGGCCATGTGCCCTGGGCACACATGCAGAAATAGGCCAATACATTTAATTTAGAGATTTATAGGGGCACAAAAAATTGGCCCACAAAAATGTTATAGTCAGGCCCCTATTGTAGAATGTTTAAAATTCAATACTATAATAGTAAAATCGACCGTGCGAGCCCCATGAAACACGGCGACAGTCGCTGGAGCTTTCATTGCTAAGCCCCAGCGACTAATCGCCAACATTTGCAAGATCTGCAAAGAATTTAACGCATTAAAATTGCACATGAATTTCCATTAACTGAAGCACAGGTAAAACAACAAATACACCGGTCCATATTAAACCTAAAAAACGTCTGAAAATTCCAGCAACAAGTAATTTAAAATGAACAAACAGTGGAACGTTTTTGACCTAAAAAAAACTAACAGTGGATAAGCAACTTAAGTTGTACAGCCACACACACACACAAACTGGGCAAACACTGTCCCGTTTTTCAACTCCAAAAAACATCCTGGATATAAGTCATATTAGCACTGACAGAGTCCGCGAGCGAACGAAAACTAAAAATATCAATTCAAAATTCACATTAAAAACATTGAAATCGCAAAGATTCATAAAAAAATCACTTACCTTTAATTTTTTGTAATTAACTGCCCCAGAAATGTACTAATGCCTCCTTTTCCAAATCCCCCGGGCCTTATAACGAAAAACCCAAATTGTTTTTCCCTATCCATTTCATATTTTTTAAACAAAACCACACATTTTTTTTTTCACAGAATAAAAAAATTTCTTTCCCTTTTTCCTTTTCACAACACGAAACTTTTTCCAATTCCAAACATCTTTTTTCCAAACAAAGGGACGATAAAATTGCAAAAACGCCTGTCTTCAATTTAACAAACATAAAACCGGGACCACCTTTTTGCCAAGATCAAATTTTTCTGAAATAAAAATCCTATTTTTAGTTAAATTATAAGGGAAACGCTTTTATTCTTTTTTCGCTATGAATGCCCACATGATCGCCAGAAGGGGCCCCCAAAATTTTAAAAAAAACAAGCCGGTTGCTTGAATTTCTTTTTACGCACGTTTTTGAAAATTAGATACAGCACAGGGGTGTTGAAAAATTTAAAAAGATTTTTAAAAATACAGTGTAACGTTTCTAAATTTTTTTACTTGTGGGAAACGCACATTCCCAAATCCAAAAATGGCATAGGCGTTGGGGCTTACCATAAAATGGGGAAAGAAGGGCCCCATACCGGGAGAAACACCCCCAGACCTTTAAATTCCCCCTCCGCCGAAACTTAAACTGTTGGCAAAAATGCATTCTGCGGAAAAATTTTTCCCAGGCGGGAACCCAGCACCGGACCCTACCATGCGAACGGTAAAGGGTAAAACCTTTGTTTCGCCTCCAAAGATCCCTTTTTCCAGTGATCTCCCGGTAAAATTTTCGATGTGCTTTTGCACCACATTAACCGATCACCCGGGGTTTGGATTTCGGGATAAAAAGGCTTTTTGGGCAGAAACCCTTTGCCGTCTCCGGGAGAAAGCCAATGGACGGGTTTTTTTGACTTTTCACGGGCAGGGGGCCCAAAGGAAATTTTCCCCCTTTAAATTCCCCAGCTATGGGCTGAGCTGTAAATTTCGCAGCTAAAACTGCTTCCCTTTTAAAGAAATTTTTTTTTGCGCGTTTTAAATAAGATCTATTTTAATAAAATGAAAATTTTAGTATAACTGTTTTTATTTTTTTTTTTCCCGGCTCACTTCGTGTGATAAAGAAAAAAACTTTTATTAAAGAAATATATTTTTTAAAATTTAAAATAATTTATTTTATGGCAAGAAGTATTAGTAAAGGTTTTTTTTGCAATAGCATTTTTTCATTTTCCATTAAAAAGAAGGGTTTTATTTTTTAAAGCATAAACAAAATCATGCATAAAAATTTTAATATATTTTTCCCCTTTTTTTTAGTTTTGTTATCTCCTGATTTTTCCCAAAATTTTAAATACCCACGGGATTATAAATTTATTTTTTCAGGGTTTCATTTTTATAATTTTTATTAGTTGCAAATCACTTTCATGATATTTTATTTGGGAATTCCAAAACTACGTAATTTTAGATATTTATTTTTTTATATATAAATATATACTTTAATTTATTTTACTTATAATCCCACAGTAAAAATTACTGGCATTGTATCACAGCTTTTTCCTCCGAAAGCAAATAGTTACACTGCTGTATGTATTTAAACAAATAGCTGGAATAATTTTTCATCACTTTTTTAAGCAGTTACTTTTACTTCGAGACATCTCTTACCGAGTTATCATCTCCGCTCTCATGGCGAACTCTGCGCACAGCGCTAGCTCGCACACTGATAATTTACTTTCTCATTGTCTTTCTTTTTTTGTTTTAAATCGTGAATGTTTTGTGGCAAAAAACAAGATTTTATTTCCTTATAGTACACTGTAACTAAATTACCGAGAACTATCAATAATTTTTTCTCCCATGCAAAATATTAGCACTATACTGTAGTTTTAAAACAACCAATTAGAAAAATTTTTTTCATCCAATTTTTTTAACACTAGGAACTTACAAGAATATCTTAGCTGGACAGTTATTATTCAATATATCCATTATGTGTAAATATTCTTAATTTTTTTAAAGATCTATATGATTTAATACCAAAACCACATTTATGATGCTTTCTTAGTGAAGTATTTCACCACATATATATTTCCTTATGAATACACGTTAAAAAATTAACTAAAAATGATATCCTTTTTTTTCTTTCTTCCATAGCAAAATATTTGCACTGGTGTAATGTCACAAAGTAACTGGGAAAAGAAAATTCAGGACATTTTTTTAACATCTAGCTACTTACTAGGAAACACAGCTATCATTTAGTAGGTTGATTAAGTATAAATATCTATACTTATATATGGTGTGGTGGTATATATGGACATATATTAAAGATCTATATGCTTGGTATAGAGAAAGCTAGATTTTGATTACTTTTCTAGTTAAGGTACTTTGTGAATTAGATGATATATTCCTATGCAATTACCGTTCTTTTTTGTATGACTAATAAAAAATGTTCAGTAAAATGTGCTATTCGCTAGATACCAAGATTTGTCCTCTTTCAGACATTGAATATAATATGTAACATCTCTTCAAGCTTTTTATCTATTTGTTTTTTTAAAACAAACTGCATTATATACAGCAGCAATGAATTTATATAGTCCATTGCCTAATAATTACTACTCTTTAAGTACCATCATCAACATCTAGATTAACACAAAAGTCCCTTCTTAGAATATAAAATGACAATGCAGACTACTTAAAACAGTAAATGGATATTTTATTAAAGCATATATTGTACAGAAACACTACTTAAAACTGTTAAATTTGATATTTATTTAAACAATAAATTTACAAAAAAAACCACTCAGATAAGCAAGAAAATTTAATATTTTGCACATTGTAAAACTTGAGAAGTCACATAGAGACAGTTCACATCATAGCACATGTTTGAACAGTTCCACAGACCTCAGACAAGAAAAATTACGTTTATACACATGGGTTTTCAACTTACTACAGCAAGTCATTCTTATGTATATTTTTAGCCAGCAACGCCGAATGACCATCATTGTATGAACGATTTCTTTGAAAAATTTTTAAATACGGAGAAATTTTGTGAACAGGTGTAAAAAAACCTTACTCTAACTTATTCTAAAAAAAAAATTTTTTTTTTTTGTTTTTTTTTTATTTCAATCAGATTTTTCAAAAGCTGAATTGGATTTTTTGTTCAACAAACATACTAATAACAGGGAAAACATCAAAGAATTCCCCCCGCCCCACACGAAAAAAAAAGACCGGCATCCTTAAATAGCAAGCATTAGCCCCTGGAAAATATTGAAGGAGTGGCCCCAAAATTGAAAGATTACTTATAAAGGTCTTTTTTTATCTTTTCCTTTTTCAAGAACAAAAATAGATATCGAAAACTTTTGCACATGAAAGAAGGGTGGAAGACCTTGGGTATCACCGCGAAAAGTACGTTACTGTGTGGATGTTCATTATTATAAGTTATGCATAAATTTTGTCTTTTTAATAACTTAACATCAGTTTTTTTTTTATTGCTTTTTATTATCTTAAACAAATTGCTTTTCTTTTCTTTCAATATCAGAAAATGGATTAATCAAACCATTTAAATGTTTTACACTGAACTCACAAATTTTTATTAAATAAAAACTAGATTATATAGAAGATTTGAAACACCATAATTAAGTAATTTTAAAATAAACCTACTACCCTTGAATTTTTTGTTTGTTGAAAATCTCCCTTGAAAATTTTCCTGGATCCAAATCTTTTTTATTTTCATCATCGCGAAATTTGGAATACAGCAACTTTTTTCCCTCCTCATTAGAAGTTTCCTCCATACTAGTAAGGGAACAGAGCACTTGTACGGCATTATCTAATAATGTAGAATAAAGAACCATTATAAAATTGCGAGATATATAATATAAAAAAGGCAAAAACTTACGTAGATAGGGAATCCCAAGTAAAGACTTCATGAAAGATGATAGCAACTAATACACAAAGTTATAAAAACATGAATCTCATGAAGATAATAATTGATAATCCAGTGGCTAATATATAATAATAAATATATAATTACAAATAAGGGTTTTAGATTTCCGTATTAAAAATGGCATGAAGTTAGTTTAAAATAAACTTTAGAGTTACTCTCCCAAAATATACACACACGCTTAAGCGATATTTCAAAATTATATTTCATGCATGCAAAATAGAATACTACTATTAAAGTTCATTGTCTATTAATTTTATCTTATGACTCCAAAACAAAAGAAAACAAACAGTTTCATAATTTTCTATCACTCTAACTCCAAACTAAAGAAAACTAAACAGAGCATAATCTAAATGAAAAATCAAAGCTTCATTTTTATTAGTAACTTAATACTAAAACAAGCAAGATTAAAATATCACTCTTATAAATTTTTTAAACAATGCGAAATAATTAACAAACATGGCTAAAGTTGAAATCTTATTTTTTAAGTACATCGCTGTCATCAAAGACAAGAAGTAAGAAAAAAGGGCATTATCTAATAATAAAAAAAAAGCATTAATCAATTTGTAATATGATGCATGAAAAATAAATAGAAGTTTGTTTTCAAATCTTTAATGTACATAAAAAAAACGAAGTGTTAAATACGTTAAGCTTAAAATTTAAAAATATGTACTGAAAATACAAAAAAAGTTTTAATTTGTTCAGCATTAAAAACACATGACCATTTAAAACAACTTTAGGTTAACAAAATATAATTAATTTTAGATATATAAATGACAGTTCACATGATCCTAAAAAATAAAAAACTGCTAAAGTTTAGAGTAATAATAAATTATGAACTGTAATACTAAAGAGGCATAATCTAGAGAGCTTTGTTTCCATTAGCAAACTTTGTTAATACAATTTTAAAATGTAGAAATATCAACACCTAATAATTTTAAAACTAAAGCGAAAATATTTTGCAAACAAGGGCTTAAAGTGAAAGATATTCTTATTTTAAAATTTTTGAATAATAATTATCAGCAGAGAAATTTTATTTGAGACACATTTCAAAAATAAAATAAGATGGAAGGCATTATTCAATATAATATGAATAAAGAAGCACATAGTCAATTATAGTACTTAGTGTATAATAACATAGAAAGAATTAATTTTCAATCTTAGCATACAAACACTGAAGTGTTTAGGTAGCTTTCGACTAAAAATAGATGGTATTAAAAATACAAATCCAATTGTTAAATTTCAAGCACTAAAAAAATACATGAACATGCAAAAAGAAAAAAAAAACCCAAGTTAACATTAAACAATATTTAAGTTTCACCCACTTAAATTATGGCAAAATAAATAAAATATTATTAAAGATTTATTGTTTATAATAAGTTTGTTATAACAATAACTAAAGAAAGTAAAACAGAACATAACTGAAAAAAATTAAATCATCTTCTTTTCATTAACATCTTTGTTGTAATAACATTTAAAATGTATAAATATCAATCAAATTAATTTTAAACAAAGGCAAATACGGGCTGAAAGTGAAAGCTTATTTCTTAAATTTTTCCATTTAACATTCCATTAATGGAATTCATTAATTGTACGATAGTTATTATAAAAGAATAATTATTTAGAAAATATATAAAGATATTGTTATATTTTTGAAGATATCGTTCAAAACAAATTGAAAGGAGAAAGTTTGTTTTCCACGCACACTAGAAACTCAGAAACTAATTTAATCGCAGAAAACAAGCATAATTTAAATCAAAAGATATTAGACAGTAAATTAATTGAAAAACTTACTTTTTATGGTGTACATCCCACTGCTGTTTGAATGAAATTCCTAAGGAACAATCCACAAAAAGGCGATTTTTCGAAACACGAACGAACTACAACTATCACTAGGAAAGAGGTAATGAGACAGAGAACAGATTGCGGTTTGAGGAGGGTGAAAACTGGAATGTCCAGGTATTTCTCCGCGGACTTCTTGATCCTGGACGTCATCAAAGCTGGCTAAAAGAAGTTGAGTTGGCCTTTTCCTGGAGACCGGCCAATGCAGCAGCACGACCATGAAAACCAAGCCAGAGACGTGCTTCCATACGGAATGATAATCATTGAAACAATACTCCCCGGATGCCTGTTAAAACTCCTCGCCGCCGGGAGAGGGCCAATCCGGTTGTGGTGCGATTTCTTCCGAATTTCTCTGTGACAAAGCACTCGTCGGTCTCTATCTCCCAGTTATCGGTTTTTGGTTTTCCCCAGGGGCCAACTCTGGGCACATTCCGACAATCACCGCTCCACCGTCCACTTCTTAATCACATAGGCCCACTGTCGGATTTTCGGTACTTCAGATCGCTAGATAAGTCCTTTAAGGATCGCCACATTTGTTATAACACCGATAATTTATACTCTTTCTCGCAATCAGAGAGCTCGCGAACTGCGCCGGCATCTTGGCATGCGACTAATGCCGATGATGTTTCCTACACAGAATATATACCGGGCGGAGGCAGTGACGTACCACAGGACCGCAGATATCGTACATTTGCGATAGGTTTCCAAATAACTTATTGGTAGACAAGTGTATATATATCTAAATTTTTCTTAACTGAGGGCTTCTCCAAAGTGTGTTGTCCGCGACACCCCCAGGGGTGTCCACAGCAGAGAGGCAAGGGTGCCGCAATAACGATCATGATTTCGTTAAAATATACTTGCATGTGATTTTAAATTAGAATTATAATATTATTGTTTTTGTTTTTAACTGCTTTACGTCTCTAATCTTGTTCTCACTATACCTACAAATAAAGTATGCATATAATATACATCGATATATATATATAAATTAATAAATCAAAAGCTGCCTAAAATCTCAAATTTCTTAACTGCGCGATTTTAATTCAGTTGGAACAAAAGAATTCGCTTTCAAAAACTGGCAACTACTACACGGTCTCTTGCAATTTCCTTTGGTAATTTTGTTAGACGGTACGCCCGCTGCCCGCGCGACCCGTGCAGGTCTGGCGTCTTATAAAGTCACAACAAAAGCCCTTGAAAAACCGCTGCCACCGGTTTTTGTTGTCCACCAATAATTGCAATGCTCGCGGAATCATGTGCCACGACCTCAAAAGTTAATTAAAGGGGCTGGAGCAGCCCTGGGTGAGGGGGGAAACGGGTCAGATGATTTCGCGTGACAGCAACTGCCTAGTAAAATCTGTATCAAATTGTCTAAATAAAAACGTGTAAAAACCCGGAAGATCTCCTTTTGCTTTGCCCCGACCTACTGAGTTCCAGCCGGCCCACCTGGGAAGGCTCGTGATGCCAGAGGCCCAACCGGGAGTCGCTGCCGCCTCGGATCCTCCAAACCCTTTGCGAAGACGATATTACGCCGCTTTCAATCACTCCGAGGTTTGGGTGTTTACTTCAGACCTCCCTAGCTCAACCTGATGGTGATACTTACGCCGTCACCAAACCACTAGAACAACAACGTAAGCCGTTTTTTCTTTCATATATAATATCAACAGTTTTACCACAGAAATTGCTGCGTCCTTGGATAAGTTTGTGGAACCCTTAGTAGAAGGAAGAAAGGAGAGTTCACGCCCAGTGCGGTACGCATGTTAATATCTGCGGTACGTCGCTTAAAGTGCGTTCCCTATGCTGAGCGGGGAAGGGGGGCGTGCCGGAAGGGATTGTTGAGAGAGGAAGTTGACCGGATGTTGGAAAGGGTTGATAAGACATTTTTTTATTTCAAATAAGGGGACTTGTAATTTTTGTCAGACATTAAGAATATTTTGTCAAATAAGGGGTACTTGGAAAAATTTTTTTGAGATTGTGTGATGTATTCTCTAATGAAAATAATGGACTTTTGTAATGTTTTTTCAGACATTAAGATATTTGTTTCAACTTAAGGGGACATTGGAAAAATTTTCAGATTTGTGATGCCATTCTCTCATGAAAACTTTGTTATATTTTAAATAAGCTATATACTTTATGAATTAAACCAGAAATAAAAAATATTATTAATAAAATGGAGGAGAGCCACCAGCCACCCGGTAGAATGTCTAATCGCCTCATTTCTAAATAAAAATTCTTACGGTGCCTTCCTCCATCACGCTGAGCCTACGCCATGGAATGGAGACAGTGGCGTAGCACAGAGCAAGCGTTTGTTGTTTTTGTTTTCGTTAAATAATAATTAACTATGTGGAGCAAAGAAAAGAACAACATCCCCAGGAGGTCCTACGAACTTTAATTTTAAGTTAAATAATTAATTTTACAAACAAATATTTTTTTTAATCAAGAGAGTAATTTATTTTTATTATTAATAATTTTTAAACCAACAGTGTTAATTTTAAGTATAAATAATTTTACAACAAATATTTTTTTTAATCAAGTGTTTTTAAATTTATCAATGAAAAAAAAATAATCAAAGAGTTTTAATTTTATTTCTATAGTCTAATGAAAAGTAAGTTTACTAGAATATTAAAGTTAGGGTTTAAGGATACCCATACATTTTCATACAAATTTCTTCTACTGTTAGGGAAGGTGAGAAACTTATACCATAGAACGATTTTAGTACTATAGTCTTTTACAAATAATGATTTAGATAGTGTAATGAACTTTTTTATCTAAACCTTCTCATTAGGAGAGATTTTACCCAAGTTTTAATTTTAAAGTTAAAGAATTTTGTGTACATAAAATATTTTTCTAAATTTATTTCTAAACCAAGTTTTAGGATTTTAAGTTGTATAATTTTACTACCAAATATTTTTTTTAATACATAATGTTTTTAATTTATCAAAAAACAATTTTAATCAAGTGTGTTTTAATTTGATCAAGAAAAAAATTTTAAATCAAGAGTTTTAATTTTTGTATACCGGATTTTTGTAAGTAGCCGTTTTAACATTAAAGTAGAAAATCAATACATTTAATCTACTGTGTAGGGAATGAGGAAAATTACACCATAGAAAGATTTTACAAATAATGATTTGGATTATAGGCTTATTTTCTATGTGCGAGAAAAACCACTTTAACCCATATATCCCCAAGAAACACAACTGTTTTGTAAACGAAATGTAAATGAATACGTCAAAAGTATTTATCTAGAACATTTATTTTCTTACCAGCGACAATTTTGATAAATTTTAGGCACGCGATTATACTAGTTTATACTATAGTTCTTCATGAGATCAATTTAGAGGAAAAATTGCACTTTTAGTAATCCCTGATCAAAGACTTTTTTTACTGTATAGTCCCAAGAAATAGTACCTTGATTTATAGAATTTCAATACGATACGAGTTTAGATTGTTTATGTGTCAACAACACTAATTTTCAGGCTTGACTATTGAAGAGCATAATTTTTATACATGTCATTAATATTTTTAGAGGTATGTAACTTAACCTATTTTATAGAAAGGTGAGCATAACTACCACATATCTATTGAGAGGTGGATAGTACTATTGTTAGATAAGATGAACTATTTGGAAATAAAAATTGAAGATGCGTTTTTTACCACAATTTGCATGCACAGTTTTATACCGCAATGTACATAAAATATCTTTCATCTACTTAGATAAAATGATAGTTTTAATCGCAAAGAGTTATCATTACTTGAACGAGAAAAAATACAAAGGTTTTTACCTTACTACTGAAGGGACAACGTGCTAAAATCTTCTAGTCTCTCGGCAAATTTCTTGCAGCATCGAAACTAGGCTAGCAAGTCAGGAAAAATAGAGTAATGAAGTTTGAATAAAAAAACCCAATAACCATTAATCTCTAAATGCCCTCCGTCCCAGCTGCCACTTGTAGAAAGTCTTTTTTACCAGATATCCCTCAAATCCGCAGTTTTTTGTATACAAACTGCTTAAAAGTACTTTTGGCTGATAATAGCTATGTGATATTAATTACACCCTGGATTATACCAACATAAAAATTTTGCAAAAACACCCAAAATACAGAAAAACATACATTAAAATGTAACCAAAAAAAATCACACGTTAAAAGTGGAAG
Organism: Cheiracanthium punctorium; assembly: GCA_038373885.1. Lineage (NCBI taxonomy): Eukaryota > Metazoa > Arthropoda > Arachnida > Araneae > Cheiracanthiidae > Cheiracanthium > Cheiracanthium punctorium. The sequence goes on from JAWZYV010015672.1 coordinate 32,262, forward strand.
AATATAAAGTTAACCCAAACTATAAGAAGCACACTAATTATTTTCAATTAAAGCAAATTGAAAAAATGTAAGAAAGAGTCTAATATGATTGAAGCCTTAAGTATATCAGGCTAAATCAAATTAGAATTGTGGTTATCCTCCTATAAAAAGTAACTAAAATAATAAGAAAATATTACACTTATCCCTGTACTTGTACACTGCGAAATAATAGATAATAATAAAAATACTTAAGTAATTCACCAGTAAATATCCACAAGCAATAAGTAAAGCACGTGCATGGCGATATTGCCGAAGTCGTTGCTGATAACAAAAATTGAGATAGAGAAGTGCGTTCATAACTGGTAAACCGGTACATTATCGCTAGGCTTGTTTACCGATAAACCCGAGGAGTTAGGGGAATACAAGACAGAATTGGGGACACGTGTTTCATTCCTGGCGTTCAAAAATGGGGACTTATGGATTAAGATCATGTTGAGATTAAAGCCATTTCAATAAAAATCTATCCTTTTGTAAACATAGGCATTATATCCTAAATTAAAATATCAAAGTTAAGCTACAACGATTAATATATTTTACGTAGTTTAGGAAACTAATGAAATCAATCATTAAATTAATTTCTGTGAAACAATTAGCAAAGAGCCATTATACTAAAGCATTAAAGCAAATTATTTTTGTTAAGTTTTGATAAATAACAGTAATAAATTTATAGGCATTGCAGATGAATGAGTATTCACGTGTAAAATAGGTATTAAAATTATTGTTTAAAACAATTTTTAGAATAATAAACTAAAATTTTTATTTAATAAAGTCATAAACTAAAATTATTAATTAAACTGTTAACAATTAAACATATCAAAATTTTTACACTCAATTTTTTATATACGTAAATTTACATAGACATCCTTTTAATAATTCATAAACTAATTGTTTAAAACAATTTTACAATAATAACAAAATTTTTATTTAATAAGTCATAAACTAAAATTATTAATAAAAACCTTGTTATAAATTGAAACATAGTCAAAATTTTAACACTCAGTTTTTTTTATAACTTAAATTTACAAAGATACCTTTAATGAAGTCTAAACTGAAATTATTACAACCGTTGAATAAATAAACTGATTACTCTAAAAGATAGCTAATCACAACATATATCGGAAAAAATATAAGCAATTATAATACCTGAAAAATACCGGACAACACTCTTGTTACATGCGGGCAAAACATCTGTTTTGCTCGGCTAAAGAATTCTTAGGTACCCGTTGCAGGAGAACTTACCTACGCCCAACCTACAAACTCTACAAATTTAACGGCAACTAAAAACTGGTTTCCTCTTATCAGGTATCACAGATCAGATAAGAGATAAGGAAGTGACATGCGCAGAAGACACCTGATAGTGACGTGTGCAAATCTGTGATGAATCAATATCCGCTAGGTTTGTTGGCAGGATGTACATTGAGTGGCAACTCTCTGTAACACGCTAAGAGAAGTTAGATGATGCAATATCTACTGGGTTGAGAAAGTTTTAAGGTAGAGGGCGCTTGGGTAATCACGTGATTTTTTAAAGAACCAGTAAAGACATTTTAGTTAGATAAAGTGGTCAGGTGTGTGTTGCGAGACTCCCTTTACACTGTGTGCGCCTATACTTAAGACGTGTGTTTTAATTCATTTTTTGGCCGAGTTTCAAAAATGTCTTTGTTTGAATCGATCGAAAATAACTTTAACATTGAATACACTCCCGAGTTTTATACTCAAAGTGATGCTGATGTGTTGCTGCAAGAAATAATACAATTGCCTTTAGATGTAAAGCCTCTGCAAAGTATTGAAAAGAAAATTTCCCCCGAGTTTTATACTGAAAGTGATGTTGACGTGCTACAGCAAGAACTGTTTCAATTACCCTGCAAAGTAGTGAAAAGAAAATTTCCTCGACCCGTAAAGTAATTACTTTTGCTGATGAAGGAATCAATTACAGTTTACCTGGAGCAACAGTCTCTGTTTACTCTTGGATACCCATTTTGCAAAAAATACGTGAAGATCTACAGAAAGTGACAAATTATGAATTTAATATGGTGCAAGTGAACTTTGGCTCTGAAGAACAACCTAAAATTGAAGACGACAACTACGAAGATTTTTAATCTAGACCTATCATCAGGTGTATGCATTCTAAGTTTTGGATCTAAACGAACTTTGGATTTTAAACCAGCGAACTGTGAAACCGCTACCATTAAATTAGAACATGGCTCAATGTGTAAGATATATCCCCCAACCAACAAACTTTTAACGCATGGTATTCCTTCTGAACCTTATGTGACAGACCCGCACATTAACCTTACATTCGCCAAAATGTACATTTATGAGCCTTCCCGAAAAGGGCAAAGTTGGACAATTGGACGGACGATCTTTACCATAGCTTATATGCTTCTGTAAATAGTACATGGCACTTGGAAAGACTTATCTACGTTTCACTTCACGATGAAAGAACTGACTTGAAGATCCATATTAGACAATTTATTCAGAACGCCCAATTAGACTATATACCAACCGGTGTGGGAGTCGTGATGAACCCTTCCACATAGATTTTAATATAGGTCATAGCAATAGCTCTTTTATTTGTAATAATCAATTATCTGTATTTAATGATGATCGAAAATGCATCTTACAACAAATTTACAAAACCGGAGATTCATTCACGTTAAATCCAATTTCCTTAATACTTTTAAATGATCAAGTAAAAAAACTTTGCGAAATGAGAAATGAAATATTGGAATGCATTTTAAAAACGCTGTATACGACGACCCTACCCCATTTAATTTTAAAATTAAAGCCGCAAAAATGTAACCGCGAACCCCATTGCACTTATGATGAGGCTAAACAACAATTAATGGATATAGTACATCAGGAAATTTTTAAAAACATAGGCCGGGTTCAAGATCATCCTTCGCAAAGGATACACGCTTGCTCGAATAGAACACATGTTGATGAGAGAGAGAGTCTTATAAGTAGTAAAGCATGGTTTATGGTTGACATGTCGTATATTGCAAGAGAGATATGCGAGAACAAATGTACTTGTCATTATGACGGAGAATTTTTTTCAAACGTTTTCATTGAAGACTATATGAAGTATCTTCAAAATGTGCTATTTAATACATTTTTTCAACCGTTTTCAGATTTTACTAATTTCAAGGATGGCAAAACATGTGTAATTATGTGATGTTATTGGTGTATAACTAGTATTGCGATTGTAAAAAATATATTAAAAACCATTGTGATTATGTAGAAAAGGTATGCTTGCTTCTGCAACAGTAAGATTTTACTCACTTGTGCATGCTTAGTTATAGAATACTCATTGAAAAGTTATTTTCTTAATTGTGTAAATAGTTTTTGTAATTTAAAATATATTTTTATAAATAAATAAGTTTAAATACGAAAACTTTTCTGTGTTTTCTTTATGTGTACGTGTGTGTTGATTACTTGCAAAATAAAAATCTATAAAATTTTACTGCAGCAAAAAGTGGTAAAGGTAGACATATTTTAAGATTCTCGTGTTATACTTATCTTTTTATACACTACAAGGTAAAAAGTTACAAATTTAACAAAATTTATTGAAGCATGTATTATGGATCATGAATCTAACTACACAGAAATAAAATGTTCTGATTAAAATCATAAACTTAAGTGTGATAGGTAAAACTGCGTTACCTGAGAATTCACAAAGTACTAATTTTTTATAAAATGAACTTAGCTAAAAAAGTTTGTCTGCATAATTTTATAACTTAATCGATTTTACAGGTTTTTCAAAAACAGTTAAGTAAGATAAAGAAACTTAGTATTTTTAAATAAAGATTTTTTGAGGTGTTCTTTAATGTAAAGATCTTACCACATTTTACTTGAAGTAACAGAATATTTTAAATCAGACACTATGTTTTTAAAACATCAGAGTATTAACTTAGCATATTTTTGTAATTTTTATTAAGTAATGGGCTTGATTATTTTTATAAGAAATATCAACTAAGTGCACATGCTACACATTTTACTGATTAAGATGGTTATGCTTACAAATTTTAAATAAATATGCTCTTACTTTTATACATGTTACTTGTTCAAACTAAGTATACTTTTGATTTGCATACGTTTATGAGTTCTCATAAGTCTCATAAGATCTTAATCCATAAGTCCCCATTTTTGAACGCAGAATGAAACACGTGTCCCCAATTCTGTCTTGTATTCCCCTAACTCCTCGGGTTTATCGGTAAACAAGCCTAGCGATAATGTACCGGTTTCCCGATATGAACGCACTTCTTATCTCAATTTCTGTTATCAGCAACGACTTCGGCAATATCGCATGCACGTGCTTTACTTATGCTGTGGATATATCTGTGAATTACTTAAGTATTTTTATTATTATTATTATTTCGCGTGTACAAGTACAGGGTAAGTGTAATATTTTCTATTATTTTAGTTACATATAGGAGGATACCACAATTCTAATTTGATTTGCCTGACATACTTAAGGCTTCAATCATATTAGCTCTTTCTTACATTTTTTCAATTTGCTTTAATTGAAAATAATTATGTGCTTCTTATAGTTTGGTAATTATATTTTCCACTTTTAAGTATGATTTTTTTGGTTACTTTTAATGTATGTTTTTCTGTATTTTTGGTGTTTTGCAAAATTTTAAGTTGGTAATCCAGTGTAATTAATATTAATAGCATTATCAGCCAAAGTACTTTAAGCAGTTTGTATACAAAAACTGCGGTTTGAGGGATATATGGTAAAAAAGCTTTCTACAAGTGGCAGCTGGGAGGGAATTTAGAGATAATGTGTTTTAAATCATTACTCTATTTTCCTAACTTGCTAGCCTAGTTTCGATGCAAGAAATTTGCCGAGAGACTAGAAGATTTAGCACGATGTCCCTTCACGTAAGTAAAAACCTTGTATTTTTTTTAGTTCAAGTAATGATAACTCTTTGCGATTAAAACTATCATTTTATCTAAGTAGATGAAAGATATTTTATGTACATGCGGTATAAAACTGTGCATGCAATTGTGGTAAAACGCATCTTCAATTTTTATTTCCAATAGTTCATCTTTCTAACAATAGTACTATCCACTCTAAAAGATATGTGCTAGTTATGCTCACCTTTCTATAAAATAGGTTAAGTACATACCTCTAAAAATATTAATGCATGTATAAAATTATGCTTTCATAGTCAAGCTGAAATTAGTGTTGCACATAAACAATCTAACTCGTATCGTATTGAAATTCTATAAATCAAGTTACTCTACTTGGGATATACAGTAAAAAAGTTTTGTAGGATTACTAAAAGTGCAATTTTTCCCTCTAATTGATCTATAGAAAATATAAACTAGTATAATCGCTGCCTAAAATTTATCAAAAATGTGTTGGTAAGAAAAAATGTTTAGATAAATACTTTGAGTATTCATACATTTCGTATACAAAAAGTTGAGTTTTTGGGGATATATGGTTAAAGTGGTTTTCTCGCAATAGAAAATAAGACTATATCCAAATCATTATTTGTAAAATCTTTTTATGGTGTAATTTTCTCACTTCCCTAACAGTAGATTAAATGTATTGATATTCTACTTTAATGTTAAACGGCTACTTAACAAAAATACGGTATACAAAAAATTAAAACTCTTGATTAAAATTTTTTTCTTGATAAATTAAAAACACTTGATTAAAATTTTTTCTTGATAAATTAAAAACATATGATTAAAAAAATATTTGTAGTAAAATTATATAACTTAAAATTAAAACTTGGTTAAAAAATAAATTTAGAAAAATATTTGTTGTAAAATTATTTAACTTAAAATTAAAACTTGGGTAAAAATCTCTTAAGAAAATGTTTAGATAAAAAAGTTCATACACTATCTAAATCATTATTTGTAAAAACTATAGGTACTAAAATCGTTCTATGGTATAATTTTCTCACTTCCCTAACAGTAGAAGAAATTTGTAGAAAATGTATGGGTATCCTAAACCCTACTTTAATATTCTAGTAAACTTACTTATTAGACTATAGAAAAAATTAAAACTCTTGATTATTTTTTTTTCTTGATAAATTAAAAACACTTGATTAAAAAAATATTTGTTGTAAAATTATTTAACTTAAAATTAAAACTGTTGGTTAAAAAATAATAATAAAAATAAATTACTCTTGATTAAAAAAATATTTGTTGTAAAATTAATTATTTAACTTAAAATTAAAGTTCGTAGGCCTCCTGGGGATGTTGTTCATTTCTTTGCTCCACATAGTTAATTATTATTTAAAGAAACAAAAACAACAACGCATGCTCTGTGCTACGCCCTGTCTCCATTCATGCGAGGCTAGCGTGATGGGGAAAGGCACAGTAAGAATTTTTATTTGAAATGAGGCGGTAGACATTCTACCGGGTGGCTGGTGGCTCCTCATTTTATAATAATATTTTTTATTTCTGGTTTAATTCATAAAGTATAGCTTATTTAAAATATAACAAAGTTTTCATGAGAGAATGCATCACAATCTGAAAATTTTTCCAAGTCCCCTTATTTGAAAAATATCTTAATGTCTGAAAAAATTACAAAAGTCCCTTATTTTCATTAGAGAATACATCACAATCTCAAAAATTTTTCCAAGTACCCTTATTTGAAAAATATCTTAATGTCTGAAAAAATTACAAGTCCCCTTATTTGAAAAAAAAAAATTTCTTATCAACCCTTTCCAACATCCGGTCAACTTCCTCTCTCAACATCCCTTCCGGCCACGCCCCCCTTCCCCGCTCAGCATAGGGAACGCACTTAAGCGACGTACCGCAGAATTAACATGGTACCGCATGGGGTGAACTCTCCTTTCTTCCCTACTACCCTTGTCTTAACTGCAGGCCCGGACTGGCCCGGTCGGCTGGTCGGCGATCGCCGAGGACCCCGGCCCAAGGGGGCACCGGAGAGGATATCTTAAAATGGACACACCACTTTATAATTAGAGTTATCTGATACATAATGTCAGATATTTATTTCCCAGTAATCTTACGTCTTAATGTTCAAAATAAGCTTACGTAGTAATAATCTTACGTGGTGGCGCAGCGGAGGAACCCAGGAACTCGAAAGGATCCCCGAAGAGTCAGGGGCCCGAAAAGCTCAAAAATAGTTAAATGTGGTGTTTAGGCGCGTAAGACTAATTTCCATTACATAGTCTAATATTCTATTCCCTCTAAATTAAGAGGCCACTTTTCAATCTCTAGTCGAGGGCCCCCAAAGGAGCCAGTCCCGGCATGTTTTACTGCTTTACCAAAAAATTAAATAATGAAACGGTTTAGTTTATCATTGAGTGATGCGTAGGGATACGTAAATTTCGTATTTACGAAATAGATGCGATAAAAGCGAAATTTGCCAATTATATGCGATAAATGTGATTTTTAAAATTTTGTATCTATTTCCATGAAATCTCGCCCACTATCAGTTTTTGCCGATGAAAATGAAAAATGCCTATTTAAGCTACCTAAAAGAACATGCTCCTCAACTGATTGCAAAACTTTACAACACATCAATTGCAACTAGGTGGGATTCTTGGTTCAAATCTGTCATTTATTTGAACGAATATATGACGGATATTATTTATTTTCTTCATGAATATGAAGACGAAAACTCCAGTATCAGTTACTTAAAATAATGTTTTGAAACTGTAATTCTGGCTCGTAAAATAAGAGTTCAATTAATATTCGTATCTGAGTTCTGTCCGAAAATCATAAAAAAAAATTGAAATTCTAGAAGGATCGGACTATCCATTTGCACTCATTTTCTGGAGTAAATTAGAAGCTTTAAACTCTTCTATTAATTGTCAATGGGAAGGCTGTTTTGGTGAAAAAACAAAAAGCAGTTTGTCAAATGGAAATTGCGAAATTGATGAAGAGCACAGCATTATGCTGTAGACAGCAGCACTAAAATGTTTAGACAAATTGTCTGCACACATGAAATACAATACGACAAACGAATCCTATCCAGCACATTTGTAAATTATTTTGTCCATCTTTAGCTGCAGCGATACCTATTTCATCTCTAAACACAAATTTGATCCTGGAAATCTTCTCTAAAATACCATTTTTCAAAGACATACCAGAGTTGAAATCATGGATGGATAGACTCATTTTCATGGACAACTACTTGAAGTGATTAAACAAGAAACTCTTATTGACATCATACAGATTTTAGTAAGAACAAAATACTGCTACCCTAGCTTTGCAAAGGCAGAATCCAGAGCCTCTTTAGTCCAGTGAACAGTGTAGATGCTGAGGGGTATTTTAGTATAGATGCTGAGAGATATTTTAGTTATTAATGACCGAAGACAAAAGTTAAAGGAAGAAAATGTAGAAACATCTACAATGTTAGCTTTTAATTAAACATTGTAAGTACTTTACAATACTTTGTTATTATTATTATTGATTTTTTGAGTTTTTGCGAATAAATGCGAATAAAAATTTTGGTTTTGCATTTTTTTTAAATGCGAAATTTTAGTATTTTATTTGCGAAAATTACGTATCTCTAGATGCGTAATAAACGAGCAGCTTTGTGAATTTCTTACTGCCCGTGAAACCGAACAACAGTCCAAACAGTGAGGCAACCAAACGTAAAGGAACTTCCAGAGGGAAGGACAAAACGTTTTGATTAGTTTATCTGGGAGGGACGCGTGAAATGCGTGTTTCGGAGAACAACATGTCGAAACGGGGAATTTGGCTTTTATTTTTTTCTTATTTTCAGCCTCGCTATCGATAACAGGTGAGGTGAAGTGACGGGGCGATTTCATGCCTTTGGGTTAACAATGGAACGGAGATTGGAGAGTTTGTCGCGATTGTTTCATAACCACTGGTCAAAACAATCAAAGATGAATTCAATTGCGACAAACTTTTTCTTTTTCTTTCTTTTTTTTTTTTTTTTTTTTTTGTCCCCCGTTGATTACCGCCTTCGATATACTCTTTTTTCACAAGGTTATTATCTTATACGTTACTTTCTCGTTTTTCACACATGGCGCGAACCCAACAGCTGATGTGGTGTGGTGCTGGTCTTCTGAGGGGGTGTATCTCGATACGCCCCTCAAAAAACAACTGCAAAATTAAACAAATAAATAAATAACCCTCCTATTTACATCTGTATTAATGCTGGACATTTCCCACTTCTTTAAGTATATCGTATCTCAGAAACTTATTTAGGCTGTTTTTTTTCTAAAGCGATGGGCGTCACAGGACTTTGGAATAGCTTTTTAACCCTTTATCGCGCAGTGTTCCCGTTCTGGGAACACCAAACTCTGACTTTTGACTGTTGCCAGTCACGAAGAATAGATTGGATTTCTATAAAAATAGTTGCGGGTGACAGAGCTCTACGAGAATCCTTTACTTTTTAGCACGTCATTTCCCGTAAAAAAATGGTCGCGATTATTTTTAACAGCACTCACATCTGCTGAAAAAATGGAAGAATGCGAGAACAGCTGGACAGATTGCCCAATGCTGAAAAAAGGGCAGCCGTTGCCAACGCTCGACTTAACTACCAGCAAGATGGCGGACGATCGATCATCGCGTGCCACAGATCTAGAGACCCTTTTTCACCCTAGAGATTCTTTTTAACAGAACTGACATCTGCTGAAAAATGGAAGAACGCGAGAACAGCTGGACAGATTGGGCTGGCTGTGCTCGCGCACAGCCCAATCTGTCCAGCTGTTCTCGCATATTTGGGAAAGGGTTGCACCTCAAAGGGTTAAAAGCAAACCATTGATGTTAAACACTCTGAAAAACTTAAACTCTGAAAAATAATGCGTCTTCATCCACAATACACAATGCGCTTACACAAACCGTAAACCTATATAACAAAGAAACAACAGTACAAGCATCCTTTAAAAAAGTATTTATGAAAGAAATTAGAAATCTCCAAATGGCAAGATACTTTCTCTTCTGTCAACCCAAACTCATTTTTACTTCCTTGTACGGAGTATAAGGAAGTAATGTGATCCCGAAAAATTTCGGGAACCAAATTTCGACGAAAAAACCGATTTTGACTACCTCTAAATTTACTTTTAAGAATTTTTTCGATGCATTTAATCGAAAGCTAGCATGCACGATCATATATAAACACGTCTGCAACTCATTTTGACTAGCGGCGAGTTTAATTTGGCCAGTTTTTCCATGTCGTCTGTGTACGTATGTATAACATGCTAAGGCAAACCTATACACGAGGAGTATTTAACTAAAGGATGTGCCTTGGACGGAGGACTTTTTAAGGGATTCTAACGCGTATTCATATTACATAAGGAGAAAACAGACCCAAACCCGAGACCGTTAGATAGACAGCCGCGCGGTATGCCTGGACCTTCGTACTTCCGCCATTTACCATTTCCTGTGTTTTATCCACTTGGCCACGTTGGGGTCAACACATCTGGGATTAGTACCATTAGCAAATCGATCATCAACTTCGATTCGAGATTAATTCCGAGTATCGATTTGTCAGTTTTGCATGCAGTAATGATGCATATTACGCTAAAGAACATCATAATGAATGTGTCTAGATTTAACTTTTTTAATAAATAGTTTTAGATATGTGCAATAGTTAAATTTACTTTTGGAAAATAACTTAAATAAATGATAGAATAGAAACTTCCATATTTTTTTTTTTCGACTGAATGTAATGACTTTTGCCAAATAACATTTAAAGAAATTGAGGACAATTGACTTTGCTCAGGTCCTCCAGATCTGTTTTTCGATATCTAAGGGCAAATTTAATGTCATTTTTAAACATAACTTACGTTGCAAATTTTGATTTATAGTATTATAACCAAATTTGATTTATAGAATTACATTTTTAAAAATTAAATTCAGGAAGCAGTAGTGTAATCTCACATAACATCCACCTAATAACGAATCCATTTTGTGCGTGTGTGTTATGTCAAAGCAAAGCTACATAAGGGCTAACAAAAAGCAGTAAAAAGAAATTGTTGTTTAAAAGATAAAATAAGGGGACACAACCCCAAGGTACTCTGCTTAGGGAGGGTGCCTTGGGCGGAGGACTTTTTAAGAGGTTCTACAGCGTATTCACGTTACATATGGACAAATCCGCCGAAAACTGCAGGCCGTTGGATCGTCAGCTGCGTGGTATGCCAGAGCCCTGGACCTTCACACTTCAGCCATGTATCATGTTCAGTGTCTTACCCCTCCGTTGGCCATGATGGGGCATGAATCCATTTTATTTCCTTTTCGTTCTCACATCAGAAAAAAAGATCAGGGAAAGATGTTTTGACTGCAGTTGGGTCGAATAATATTCGAGCTGTAAAATGAACAAGCTAATTGGGGGAAAAGCGTTAATGAGGCTAAGCTTTGATATACATCCTACATTTTACTGATGCCAAAATTGCTGGCAATATTTGGGGCCTTTTTTATTGGGAGGGGGGGGGGTGTACCTTTGCACGACATCCTTAAAATTCTGTTTTTTACTTTTTCTGACAAATTATTTTTTGTTATAATTCTTCAATTTTTCTGAAATTATGTTTTTAATCTTATTAACTATAAAGTTTTTGGTTATTTTTTGAGTTTATCGGCAGTTTTTATCGTTGACCCTAACATGCCATCAAAACAGACAAAATTTATTAGTATCTCTGATTAGAAAGCATGATTTTGCACCCTTTTTTTTGCAGTTTAGTTTGTTACCCAAATTAAAAAAATAAATAAATTAAAAAAATGCGAACTTTATTAGTGTCGGGAAAACATCTGAAATTGCAAACATTTCTTTCTTGGAGATATCAAAAAACAACCTTTTGGTACCTAAACTCAAGGTAGGATCTAACTCAAAGGTGCGATAAAAAATGAAAATTTCTTAATAATGGCTTTGCTTCCATTATAATAATAAAGTCACGAGGTAGGAAAGTACCATGGCAAACCAAAGGACTGAAAATATATGGTGCTGCCATCTAGTAGTTAAAGCTGAAACTTCATTTATTGTAAGTTGACGGTCCTTGATACTCCCAGCTTCTAGCGAAGAGGAGAAGGAATAAAGTAGAAAACAAAAGAGGAGGGGGAAAAAAACGAAAGAAAGAAAAGAGTTTTTACTTCATTGAGAAATTGAGTATCAACAATATCAAGAATTAAAAAATTAGAAAAAAAAACATTTTAAAGTCTGTTTATTCTTATTATTCTTAAGGCTTGTTTCACTTGAAAATCATGCAACTTTAAAAAAAAATTTAATTGAGCTAGACACTCGTGAAATTTTAGAATGTCTCTTTACAAGTTGCACTGTGAACTCACATTGAGGGTGAAAAAACTGGTAAACATAAGACATTTCGTGATATTTACAAAAACGGGGAATCTCCAGTTCGGGACCCAAAACGGGTCCAAACGGAAAATCAGTTTTGAAGTAATATTTTGAATTTGCTTTCTAGTCTATGAATTAAGGATACTCCTTCTCATGGGCACCGGCAGAATATTTCTCAGGGGAGGGGCAAAGACTACTCCAGGGGGGCAAAGACTACTCAAGGGGGGGCAAAGACTACTCAAGGGGGGCAAAGACTACTTTAACATATGGTTACCATATTGGAAAGAGCAAAAAAGGAATGGAAAACACTGCATACAAAAATCCAGGGGGGGCATTGCCCTCACCTTGCCCTATGCTGCCGGCGCCCATGCTCCTTTTGAAAAGCGATCGTAGTCATAGAACTTTTAAACAGCTTTAAAAAACAAACTAATGGTTTTAAACACTCGAAAAATTAATAATGCTTTTTCACATAATGCACTAATACTAAATCTGTATGTCGCATGCAATTTAGGAAGTCGTGCGAACTTTAGCGAAAGTTGTGGTGTTTTGAAGGCGATTTTGTGCTCATAAGCACAAAAATCGCCTTCAAAAATGGTCCGAGGAGTCATTTGTTTAGGGGAGTATTGCAAACTCCGTATGCTTCATTTTTTTTTTTTTTTTTTTTTTCTGAGTATTCGTAACTCCTATAAGTTCATTGTTTGTAATAGTTCAGAGTACATCTTCTAAAGAGATATTCAAAACTTTCCGTTACAAATACTCCTGCGCAGAGCACCCCACCCATAGGCCCACACATAGATAATTGGCCTAAATCCCACAAAAACAACAAAAATTTCCGAGCCTACCGCGCTGAAAATTCTTTAAAAAGCTGTTCAAAAGTTGCATGATTAAAACAAACAAACAAACAAAAAAAACAGTTTTAAGTAGTTCGTTTTTAAAACTGGTGATAAATTTTCTTTCAAGAATAGCCTTAAAATTTTATGTTTATCAGCAAAAAATAAATGCATTTAATAAAAAATCTAAACTAAAAATAGTGCTGAAATAAATGCAGTTACTAGGAGTCCTTAGTGATAAACAGAGGTAATATTTTTAGTGCGTGCCACATCTAGCTGTTAGATCCTAGAATCACACACGATAAAATAAAAAGAGGTTGTTGAAGGAGCTTCGTATAGTTATAGTTTATTATCGTAACAAAAATTGAAAATATTTATGAAATCCATCGTGGAAACCAGAGCACGATCAAGACAACCGTGGGCCCACGGCAGAAGAAAAAAATTTGGGCCCCATGCAATAATCTCTCCTTTCCAGAAAAAAAAAAAAATATGATTGGTTTATTCTGAAAAGTTTTAAATATCTCCCCTCTTCCAAACACACATCTTGTTTTAAGTAATCTGAAATAAATGAATATAGAAAAAACACTCAAATACTGGTGTTAAACAATAACGTAAATAAAAAACTTTGTAAAAAACACACATAAGATGTTATAGGTAAGAGGATACGCACGTTTCAACCAAAAATTGTTTTGGCCTTCGTCAGTCCAAGCCCTTCGTTGTCAAGCAACACAGGGAACTGAAAAGAGAAAAACAAGCAAGATGTTGCCACAAGGGGCAAAGAAAAAGTCGAACAAAAACCACGAGAGAGGGGAGAAAAAAATAATAAAAAATAAAAAAAAGGGAAAGGAAAGAAGCACAAAAATACAGAAATAAAAAAGGAATAAATAAATAAATATAAAAAAGGGAACACACGAATACAAACACACACACACACAAAAAGAGAAAACAGACCAAAACAAAACAAAACAAACAGAACACTTTTTTTTTTTTTTTTTTTTTTAATAATTAAAAACCACGAACAGGATAGCACAAAATATATATAAAACTTTTTTTTTTTTTCCCAGTTCCCTGTGTTGCTTGCAACGAAGGGCTTGGACTGACGAAGGCCAACGCAATTTTTGGTTGAAACGTGCGTATCCTCTTACCTATAACATCTTATGTGTGTTTTTTACAAAGTTTTTTATTTACGTTATAAATGAATATAGTTTCATAATTTCAATGAAACAGATAGAGAAACATTACATCGAAATGCTACATCGCAGTTTCCAATATAAACGGAATACAACCACTTTTCGTAAACAGTAATTTTTTTAAATATATATATATATTTTAATAACAACGAATTCACACAAATAATTCAAAATTTTGCTATTTTTTTAACACTAAAAATACTGTTTACAAAATGTGGTTGGTTGTTTCTTACATGCTGGTATGCTAGATCGGCTATAGAGCATTTCGAATAATTGAAAAAAAGTTTAAATTAATTTCGATAGAAATGTAAATTTGAATTATTTCCATTGTTCATATATTATAATTAAAAATCTTTTGAAATATTTTTCTCCTTTTATAATTTCATTGTAAAATTATAAAAATGTAAAATGTAAGATTTTTGGGCCCCTAAAATCTGTGGGCCCTGGGCAGTTGCCCCGTTTGCTCTGCCGGTAATATGGCACTGGTGGAAACCCCAAGCATAAATATTTTTCGAGAGTAAGAATTATAAAAAAAAAAAAAAATCATGCAGAACATATAATGCATAATTCAAGTTTTTGAATGAAATTTTTGATTATTCTTAATGCTGTTTCACTTGAAAATCCTGCAACTTTTGAACAGATTTTAAAAAATTTAACAGTGCTAGAGACACATAAAAATGTAGAATGTCTTTTTACAATGTCTATTTACTCTATATATAATAGAATGTCTATTTACTCTGTGAACTGACTCTGACAACGAACCTATAGGAACTGTCAGGGGAAAATGCTAAACATTCGAAATGTAGCGATATTTCCAAAAACGGTTAAACTCATTTTTTCCCATTTTTGGAGGCAATTTTTGAGCTCATGTTTTCTTTTCTTTTCTTTTTCCCCCCCCCCCCGAAAGTTGCATGCGACACACAGCTTTACTGTTAATGTCAGCCCATAGCACATAGGGTGACGAAGCATTATTAAATTTTTCGAGTGCTTAACATCGTTGGTTTGTTTTTAAATCTATCCTAGCTCCACCATGGCCGAGTGAATGAGACACTCAAAATGATAGCCAGCTGAAGCATGGAGGCCTCGTTTTAGGGCTCCCTCGCGCGGCTGCTTTAGACTCAAATTAAAAATTTTAAGACTAAAAAATTTTCTATCAAACGTAACTTTGAAAAATAAATTTGGGTCACTTCATAATACATTTAAGAATATTTAGGGGCCAAAAATATGATACATTTTGCTTTCATTAACTGTATGATTTTGAAACTCGTAATCATTTATAAATCGTAATGTACATGACTTCTGATAAAGATTTAAAATAAAATTACAGTAGAACTATTGAAAAATTTATAATATTTTTTCAAAAACTAAGTTACGGTGTTTTATAAAAATTAAGTTTATGCGAACAATTTAATTAAAAAATAAATAAATATTGTATTTCTGTCTGGAATTCAGAGAATTTTAGCAGTTTTATCGCGAAGCAAGAAAAGTCCATTTTATCGTTTCTATTTTGGAGTTTTAATTTTATTTCTAAAATTTTTCAAAGATCGTAAAAGAAATAATTTCTAATTTTGTACCAATTTACCAATAAAGATGCCGCAATACGTATCCTTAAACCCCAAAACCTCCGGTTTTTACAGTTGTTCGACAAGTCCTGCGACGAAGATCGCAGTTTCCAAAGAAATATTCTGGAAATTTGCGTAGTTCTGACACTGTAAATTTATTTTTTATCTGGAGTGAACCAAAAAGCAGACTTCTCCGAAAAAGTGCAAAGTTAAATTAAATAACTTTTCAAATTTGAGATTTCTTTCCATCCGTGGTATAGTTTCAGGGGAAACTTTCTAAAAAAATTTCATAGTTCTTGACATATACTTATTACAATATTTTACAGCAAGAAAAGTCCATTTTAGGGTGTCAATTAGGGAGTGTTTTAATTTTACTTCTAAAATTTTTCAGAAGTCGTAAAAGAAATTACTACTAATGTTTGTACCAATTTACCAATGAAGATGGCGCAACATGTATCTTGAAACCCCAAAACCTCCCGTTTTTATAGCTGTTCGACAGATTCTGACCCCAGCAGTGGCCGATTGTATAGCGCTCTGAACTGGGAGACGGGAGGTGACTGTTTCGAAACCAGGTCGCGTCCGCCAACCTTACCGTTCGGAGTTTTCAGTTTTTTTCTCCCGAAACTTGGCATAAATACGCGTTAGGACCCCTTAGAAAGACCCCCACGGAGGGCACCCCACCCCTCGGTCTAGAGCCCACGTGTAGGTAATAGGCCGTAATCCCGCAACAACAAATCGACAGGTTCTGTGACGAAGATCGCTCTTCAGGTAAAACACAGGCCCCACCATGGCCAAGTGGATAAGGCACTGAAAATGGTAGGCAGCCGAAGTGTGAAGGTCTCGGGTTCAGACCACGTGGCGCGGCCGTCGATCTAACGGTCTGGAGTTTTGGTCGGTTTTCACCAGATGAAACGTGAATACGCATTAGAGACCCTTAGAAATTCCTCCGACCAAGGAAACCCCCATCCTAGACAGATACCCCTCGTGCATGTTTTCCTTAATACAGAATGCTTAAGTAAAATACCTCTTAAAAAATTTAATTACACAGAAAAGAAATTTACTTTGAATATTTCTTATAGTTGATTATTAATTTTTAATTGGGTAATAGAAATTTACTTTGAATGTATTTATAGTTGCTTAACAATTCACTTTCATGCAAAATTTTATGTTTATTAGATTTTTTTTCAACGCTACTAAGTTTCTATGGAGTTTTTAAATGGAAATTTAGAAAGTTCATATGTTATTATTATTATTATTATTCAGAGAATTAAGTTATTTTGATGAATGATTTTTTTTTCTTTTGAAACTTCGTATACGTTTTTTCCCTATATTGTAACTTTAAGAAGCGTATCTATAATTATTTAAGAGATGTAATTTTTAATTTTTTGTTGGGGGGGGGGGCAGTTAGAGATAATGGAGATATTTTTAATTAATGAAATTGCTTTAAACAGTAAAATTGGTTTTTTTTTTTGTTTACGAAAGCTTGTGAGAGTTTCTCTTTTAATAAGAGAATGGAAATTAACTTTGAATAACTTACTTAAACATAACTTTTTTATTGCTACAAATTATTCCTAATTTGTGATTACTCGTCAGCAAAGCCAGTATTTATAATTATACACGTTTAAAAAAAATCAATTTTTATTTTTGCTGTGAATTATATTTTATGCCTTTGTTCTTATTTCCGGGAAATGATCCAATTCGAAAATAATTCATGCAAGATTAGGAGATGCGGCCTTTAGAAAGGCTTGAAAAAGGGTTCAATTACACCAATGAAACCTGTAGATCTCATACAACTTCCAGGAAATATTCTTGCATGCAGGAAGTCACCTTAAAGGGACGGAGGTCAAATTTTCGATTTTTAATAATTTTTTTCTGAACGTTTCGTATTGATACAGAATGTTTGTTATCGTTTATTTACGGTGTAGATAGTATATTAACTTGTAAAGAAAAATTCTAAAAATTTTTAAGTGCTTGACAAAATTGGGTTTTAAAAAATATTTATGTCCCAATATCGAATGATTTTTTTTTTTTCGAAATAAGCCGTATATATATCTCCTGAATGTTTCAGAACCCTTAAATGCTGCCTTCTGTAAAAGTGGATAGTGCAGTTTGTGATGTGACTTTCTAACATTTTTGAGTTTCTAGTGTTACTGAGTTTTTAAAAAGCTATATTCAAAAGTTGCATGATTCTCAAGGAAAAGCTTTCATCGCCATTGCCCCTTACAAATGAAAATGAGTACTGCGAACGGCGTACCCCTTTGATTGAGTTGTATTGAGACAAATGAGTTAAAAGTTCATGTTTGAAGACGAAAAATTTATAACCTTCTCGAGTGTTTGACAGAATTTTCTTTTGTAATAAAAACTTTAAGCGACTTTGCAAGCATAACGCTACGCTGGAAAGGCGGAGCGTTCTGGGAGGGAGGCAACATTGGCCAAAGAAGTCTTCTCCTCTGTGTCTTTTCAAATGATAAGAGCTAACAGGCTATAAACATTGGTTCAAGATTAAAAAAAAGAAAGGTTGGGGCTGTGTTGGGACACACGGCCGTTGGTTTAACGTGACACGTCTGTCAGTGAGTCGCTTTTAGTGTTAAAGATTGAAATGAAAACATCGTTTTGTAGCGTCTGTCCGCTGCACGCCGATGGTTTTGCATTGCATAACTTCATCTGATGTTCATGCCCCCTCAGTTCAGTGACAGATGTATATGGGTTGTATCTTTATTCGTTATTCATTGTCAACTTAGCAATGATATAGTAATGATAGAGATGCTCGCGGGAACGATGTCGTTTGTTAAACGCGCTCTGGCAGCTTCAGCAGATGTATAGTTGGTATCTACACTCCTTATGTCCATTGGTACAGGTACAGCAACGATCGAGATGCTCGTAGGTAGGGCCGATTAGATTTTGAGATTTTGCGAAAATTGTTTCAAACTGCTTAAATCCCAGCTAGAAAATGTTTGCACTTTTTGTGCAAAAAATGTACAGCTGCGGAAAAAAAAAGTCCCACTTGCTCTTTATTTCGCCGTCGTTCGTCGTACAGTAAAGTTATATACACCATCCGTTTGCAAATAACGCGTACTTTAATTTACTATTAATTTAATTTGCATCAGGGGCGTCTTCATATTTAATTCTGCATCAACTTCGTTTTTCTCTATGGCAACCCCATATTTTGACTTTATTAAACGAAAGAAAACCTTCAAATTACCCTGAATATAAATTTTCACCAATTTTCTACGATAATTTCCGGAGATATTGCGAATTAATTTTTGCGCGTTTTTAAGGGACTTTCTGCAAATTGAAAAACGCTATTTGTAGGTTCCGAACTTTTCGCCTTTCATTAATTTCGCTCGCAAGAGTTAAAAGAAATTAATATTATTTTCAGGGAAAATATTGTTTACATCTCTCTTAAAGTTTTTTGTACCGAGAATATCAAAGGTAGAAATAGAATATTTAGTCTGTGGTCCAAATAACCCGTGAGTTCATAACTTTCTTGGTTCGCACACATGATTTAAGGGAAAAATGCAAAATGACTGCTCACGATTTTGAAAATCTTTGTAATTTTGAAATTGTTATTGAGTATTTCCGTTGATGGTTCTCTTAGACAGGTGAAATGTTGGCAGGAGTTAGAGGCTGCTCTCTGCTCTTCTGACTACAAGCTTGAATATTACTCAGCTATGGTCGAACTTGAAGAATGATTTCCTGATAGAAAATTTATTTGTTTGAATTTCATGTAAAAAACGCAATTACTTTTTTGCCGACCCAATATTATCACTGTGTTTGTCATTTCACTTTCTTCATTTAATACTATCGTCTGCAATGTGCAATATTCTTAAGACTTTTGGCGGTATTTTAATTTATAGTTAGATGAAAATTTAGACAGAAAAACGTGATTTTGAATGTTTGATGAAGTATGGGGAGGCCCAAAGACCTAATGTTTCCGAAATTAAAAAAGGTCACATTCACGCCTGGAAAGTTGAGGATGTTAGTTTTTCAGAAATAGGACGTTGTATTAGAAGACATACATCTACTGTATCTAATTCTATAGCCGGAAAATGTTTTATTTGGGGGAATATGGTAGCGGACGCAAAAATAGACGCTTTATAGAATCCCTATGAAACTGTAAAAACCTCTAATTTATTTGCTTCAAAATTTGATATTTTTAATACTGGTATCTTTTACTGTGTTTTTGCACAAAATAAATCTAATTTACGTTTATTGTATGCAATTTTCAAAACATTTTCACTTAATAAATTTATATACGGTCCCTTAACTCGTGAAAATAACACATTTTATTTAATATAAATTAAACTACTGAACGTAAAAATTTGAAATTTTGCACAGCCATGTAATATTAATTTCTGCATCTATTTCCATTGAAATTTGACTAGGTCGCTATTCATAATTTTTTTGAATATTAATTTAAAATTCATAATTCATATTAATAATTTATTAAAAATCATAATTACATTAAATTATGTTTGGGCCGTTTAGTTCTAATAGTACGAATAAAAATCAGCTTCTTACTACCAATATTATATGAGATATGAATTGAAGAATGAAAAAATATTTTAACATAGGGGGAGGGGGATTTTGGGTGCTCATAACCCACTCATTTTCTGTCCAAATTTATTGAAAATTGATGTCCGGGGTTAAAATGAGCTAAATTTTTGAAATATGAAGTGAAATCTAGGGTTTGCTATTGAGAAAAAAAAAGTTGGTGCGAATTTTAATATGTAGATGGCCCCTTATGCAATTTTTATGCATAGCAAATTAAAGTGTACGTCAATCGTAAACGATTGGTATCTGTAACTTTGCTGTACGACGAACGACGGCCGAAAAAAGTACAAGTGGGTCTTTTTTTTCCGCAGCTGTACATATAAGTTAATACTTTGAAAAGTATACACTTTTTGTGCACAGTTTTCGGCAATATAGAATATGCACTTTTTAGTATGCATAAAAACTGCATATAATTTGCACAAAAGTGTACACTTTCAAAATAATCAAAAATAGCTACTTTTTATGCACAAATTATGCACAATCTATACTTTTTTGCAAAAAAAAAAGTGCAGACTTCTTCTTGCTGCCTCTCCCTCCACCCCGCCCTATCCCGATGCAAACTCAAGGATTTATGATTCTAAGGTCTATGTAGGTAAGTTGTAGGTAAGTTGATATAGATCGTTTCGTTTCGGTCCACTTTTCTGGCCTGGTAGATGTGCTTTTTTAAAGACTTTCGTGCCAAAAGGAAAATGTATAGATAAGAGAGTGACCCATCTCTGTGGTACTATGCTTCGTCCCACTCATCGCACTTAACCTTTTGAGGTGCAACCCTTTCCCAATGCTGAAAAAAGAGCAGCCGTTGCCATCGCTCGACTTAACTACCAGCAAGATGGCGGACGAAACGTTTCGATCGTCCGCCATCTTGCTGGTAGTTAAGTCGAGCGATGGCAACGGCTGCCCTTTTTTCAGCATTGGGCAATCTATCCAACTGTTCTCGCATTCTTCCATTTTTCAGCAGATGTCAGTGCTGTTAAAAATAATCGTGAAAATTTTTTGACTGGAAATGACGTGCTAAAAGTAAAGGGGATTCTCGTGCAGCTATGTCACCCGCAACTATTTTTATAGAAATCAAATCTATTCTTCGTGACTGGCAACAGTCAAAAC
>JAWZYV010015673.1:0-52444 GCA_038373885.1 Cheiracanthium punctorium
TAGGCTCTGGGGTGCGGATGCATATACCTCAGCCAGGTGGTCAGCCTAACGCGAAGCCCCCAGTGTTTGACCCCAAGCAAGCTTGGTCCTCATTTTATAGACCCACCCAAGGGATGAAAGTCTGAGTCGACCTTGCCCAGCCCGGGATTCGAACCCCGGACCTGTGGGACGGCGCGCGGTGCGCTAACTTTTACACCACTGGGCTTCTCTGCGCATCTCAGGTTGTTTATATTTCCATCGAGGCGAAGTAATTGGAGATCGTTGAATTAGCAGAACTTCAAAAAATTAAATACATAAACTTAAGAACGTGATATATAGTAATTACTGGCTTCAGGTGTGTTTTAATTACATAATTGTCTTCGAATTCTATTTCGTAATGATTATAGGCAATAGTTTCGAAGCGAAGTGATATTATTATTTGTCAAATGCCAGTTACATTGGCCGTTAGGCCATTAAACTCCTAAATATTATGTATGTCATGTCTGTTATTATTTTGCCCAAAAGCTGTATTTTAAGAAATGTTAGTAAATTTAGAAGAATGTAGTTTGTGTGAACGCAATATCTATAATGATATATATATAGTGTAATGATATATATATGTATAATGATATATGTATATATATATATATACAACGATTTAAGAATATGGGTATGTAACATCACAAAGAAACAAATACTGGCTGAAAACGGTTTAAAAACAAAATAAAAGAATAAAAAATGGACACTCCGTGGATTCTAACCCAACCTCAAGACGGAGCAAGCAACGGTTTAACACGGGGATGGAACACCACAAAGAAACGGAGCCTGGCTGCAATCAATCCCAAAGAATAGACAGAACCTGCAGTTTAAAAAGACGGATACAGAATAATAATTCGAAACCTACGAGCAGACGAAATCAACGCTTATGAATACTGGGATAGAAAAACACACAAAAAAAAATTACACTACCTGCATTCGAACCCAACTAACAGAGGAAAACATCAGTTAAAGAACACAGTTAAAGTATAATACTAGACTATGGACATTCCCCCCATTCAAACCCAACCTCCAGATGGAACAATGGTATAAGAAAACAGTTAAAGAATAATACTACAACATGGACACTTCCTGGATTCTAAGTAATTATCATGAATTACCGATGATTCTTACTGGAGATTTTAATTTTAATTTTCGCTCTCAAGAATCTCAGCCGTTAGTTGATTTTTTAAAAGAAAAATTTGATCTAACTATGAATACTTCTCGACTTCAATCAACAACGCGTTTCGGTACAACGATAGATGCTGTATTTTCAAGAAAATTAGCAAATTTAGAGAGTAAAATTTATGTTTCTCATTATAGTTACCACAAACCTAATTCTGATGACATTCAAGTACCTATTTTCAATAAATAATATGAATATAACATTTATATAATCTTTGTAAAGTACATGAATAATAAATATAATTAATGATATTTATTTTAAGTTTAATCATTTCAGTGATATGTGTCGTAAACGTCAAAGAAGTTTTACTTCAACCGCGCTTAAAGATTACACGCATACACTTTTTTTGAACCAGCTTGTTTTGCGCCCCTCTCCTGCCTATTTTCCTGGCAGGGGGCAGCCTCGCCAACCCCGAGCTAGGGCCCTGCGCCCCTATTATTTCTAAGTTTATGCTTTCTGCCGCCTGCTTCCCATCTCCGTCTTTCCAACTGATGCCTTATTCTTTCTCAGTTTCAACGTTTTGCCATCCTCTATTTTTCTTTCAATTATCGCCGGGTTGGACCACACATTCCTACGTACATTACTTTTTACGTACACTACCCACTTTCGTACGTCATTGTCCAGCCTGATTCAGAAAGACAATTAAGATTTCTAACGGGCGACTGTAAATAATACCGCCAGTTAATGACAGCAGCCAGGCAGCCGCAATGTTACTGGTGAAAGAAAAAATTAATGTAAGTTTTCATAGCCGAGGCAAAGGAAAATGATAGTATATAATACAAAAATGAAAATAACTATTTTAAAGCCACTTGAATTAATGTCTGTCTGATGTACAACCATATTTTTAAAAATCCTCTGTTAGTCTCTTTAATGGAGAAGTACGGTGGAAGGCGGTGATCGTCAGGAGACGCTGGTAGGTATGTAAATCGTTGTCACATTTGGTATGAACAATCGTGAAGAGCATCGCGTCACTTGTGTCGACATCCATATTGCGTATTAAATATATACGTCAGCGAAATATAGCACTGTAAAAAGAAAACTTCAGTTAAAGCAACACCACATTCATTTTTCTTGAACGCCAGCTAACTAAATCCGATTTCACGAGAATGCTGGGAATCATCACAGATAGCGGTACATCAAAGGAGGTTCACAAAAGAAAAGAAGGAGGTGGCCAACTAATTGTTGACCCATAATGCTGTTACGGAAAGGCATCCGTCTTCCTAGCGCTGGTCGTTTCATTTTCCTTTTTGAGGAGAGCACGCAGAAAACTGGAACACCAAGCACAACAAAAATCAGTAAGTCATCTATAAATAATTAGCAGGACTCATCTCCATTTTAGTCATATCTTTTTATTTTACACCATCTGAAGGTCACAAAATTTCTGGATTATACATTTTAAAACTTTACAATACACCCTCAAATAAAAAAAGAAAACTGGAGAAGCATACTTCTAAAAATTATTATGGCGTGCATGGCATTTCGTGTCTACGTTCCGGTGGCGAAGGTTCCCCACTTAAAAGTGAGGACCTCGCCACTCAAGTACTAACTCCGCAACTGCTAAAAATGACCGTTAGAACTACTGCTATAGAAAATGGAGCTGGATCTTTCTCGAACAATCTTAGCAGGTGTTTTACGATATGCGCGCAGCAGAGAAAAACCGCAAACACATCTGCTTCAGCTAGAGCAGGGGTTCCCAAACTTTTTTTACCCGCGGCACCCTTATCAGGCTAAAGGCATTTCGCGGCACCCTTGCCAGGCTAAAAACATTTCGCGGCACCTTTTTCAGGCTAAAAACTTCCGCGGAAGATTTCCTTTAAAGCAATATGAATATGAAGGTTAGAATGAAGCAGTTTGGATGCATTTTACGTTATTTTTTGTTTGTTTGTTTATAGGGCTAACTATCAAGAAAGTACTCTCTTGGGAAAGGGATATAGAACTTTAACAATACCCCCATTTCAGGGAGTTCCTATAAAAGACAGGCTACAGGACAGTCTTGAACTTGACTGAAATATTTTTGTTTGAGCTCACTTAGTGATCGGCTTGGCTCACTTTCTTGGGGACACCGGTTGAGAGGAAATTATTTGATTACACTCCACCAAAACACTTTTCTTTATTATCTCCACGGCACCCCTGACATACGCTCGTGGCACCCTAGGGTGCCGCGGCACCCAGTTTGGGAACCTCTGAGCTAGAGCAAAGACATATGCGAGGAAGAGGTGTTATTATTATGATTCTTTTAGGAGACGAAAAAAAAGGCAGGTAGAAACAAACTGGCGTCAACTGTTATTTTTTTTATTTTATTTAAGCAGCTGATAAGAGCGAAATGATTTAGAAGTACGTTGATGCGCTGTAATTGAGAAGGCTAAGATGAAAATTGAAAGCTTTAAAAAACAGTTATTGTTAAAAACGTTTAAATTAAATTTAGAATAGATTATTAGTTTAAATTTAGACAATATTAATTAGGATTTGTATTAAAAATTTTTCATTAAAAAATATGCACGTTGTGTCAACGTGACAGTCTCCTTACAATGAATTCAACGATAAGGATTCTGCCGCCCCTAGCAAAGAGGGAAGGCAGATAGGCCCATGGAGAAGGAACAGAAGAGACGCTCCCCTGAACAAATATTTAGACAAGATAACATGGTCTTTCTGACAATGATGAGATATTTCATGTAATTCTGAATAAGTATTCAATCTTTGCGCCTGGCAGAATTTTTTTTTATAAATCTACCCATATCAAAGGTACGACTTTTTTCTCTGTCCCCCAACTGACAGCAATAAATAATCGTTATTTTTCTTTAAAAAAAAAAAAAAAAAACTTTTTTTTTTCTTCAAATTTTACGTGTTATACAAGTAGATAATGGTTAATCCAGGCCGCCCGCCCCTTTGAAATGCCGCCTGATGCAGCCGCCTCTCTGCATCATAGCACGGCACGGCCCTGTAAGAGAGACAAATTGTTATCGAAGGTTCACTTTTCAAAGCGAAAAAAAAAGGTACATTGGGAGAGCGTTGTGAAGTCGTATAAATAATCCAGGTAAACGTCCCAACGTCCCTTTGCGAAACAATTATAAGAGAGACAAATTGTAGAAGAGCAAAACTTTTATTTAATATCTCAGAAACGATTACAGATGGTGGTGGCTGGGAGACCGTTAGGTATTGTTGCAGAATAACTAGTTTCCTGGGTTCGTCGTTCTAAAGTCCAGTTCGTGTAGAAAGTTCTAGTAAAAAGTCACTTGTCAGGATGGAACACAAACTTCATTGCTTCTAGAACTTCGTAGAATAATAAGCTGTACAAAATTCACAGACACTAACGGCCGATAGCTCGTTTATAACAGTCCACTCAGTACCGAAACTTTCAGAAATACTGTAATTCTCACACAAAATAAAACACTTCCACAGGTAAAAATTCAGTGGAAATATTCGAGGGATAACACTAACAGTCCCTCAAGACTCAGCAATCAAGAATTTACACACAGCACTTTAAAAACAGCTTCATAAACAAACGCGAAGCACCGCTTCTATCACTGAGAGAGCTCTATTCACACACTGGGTGCTCAACTCACACTGAACTGGGGCTTCTGAAACACGCTTATATTTATACCCGACGCAGAAGCTACAAGAATCTTCGAGAAAAGTCTATTTCTCGAGGATTCCACATAAAGCGAGAATTTTGATTACGTCACAGAAGAGAAATGTTAGGTTATTATGCGTTTTTAATGCAGGAAAACCAACTTCCAGGCCCCATTGGGAAAATCGTGCCAAATGACCAAAATGGCGCCAATCTGGGCGACTTTTGGTGAAATATGGCCAAATTTGGCGTCAAAAATAAGTCCCAAAAGTGAAGTTACTGAAGGCCTAGGACCAATATTTCAGGAGATTTCTAGAAACCCCATAGAAAAACAAAGGGGAAACCGAAATGTCCGCATCTCCGGTTCTAGTTGACCGATTTTGATGCAACAAAAAGCAAAATTTAACTATGAAGTGTAGAACACGAATTTTAAATTATTTTAAGCCCTAGAACAGCGGGTTTCCCCGAAAATTCGTAACAGTATGTTGGTTAATAAGGGTCTGATTAATCTGAAGTCAAATTCAATCGAAGAATGATTAAGAGGTTGGCGAGAAAGTTAAACTTGGCACATTAAAAGAACGCCCAAACGAGAGCCAGTAATACATTCATTATTAAAGGCGCCGAAAAACGGCAGAATATTCCTAGTCAACTTAAAGAATGATAAGACATCACAAAGAGCTCTGGACCAAATTATTGAAGATAAAAGCTAGCCAAACTACACTACCCGAGTGAAAGAAAAATTAGTTCAACTGAATTTTAACTGATGTGAGGCCATGCCCATATTTGGTAATGAAAGAAATAAAGTATTGTACGCGTATTATATTGCATCCGTGTACGCAAGGCATGTGGAGAGGAATCAAAATTTGCAAAAACAGTATTTTGACAGATCCCACACCAGCAACAAGAGTTTGTCATGTGATCAAGAGGTGTGGATAAAATCCCATAAAGATCATTCTAGCAAATGGGTTCTAGGAAGACTGATAAAGCCAAAGGGTTCCAAAACATGGCTGAGTGAAATAGATAGCAAAATATAACTTGCCCATATTGATCAGATCCGTCCTGCGAGTTCTGCCATCCATACACGTCAGGACATTTCCATTCCTAATAATCCTTGTGTCCAGTGGCACACGTAGGATTTTCTCTTGGAGGGGGTCCAACCCATAAAGCTGTGACACCAACCACCTGAAAAAATGCGGACATTTTATAGTTTTATCGTAACCCCCTTTTACAGTGCTTTTATTTATCTATCTTAACAGCTGAAAGTAAGAATTTGATGCCTTCTAACATATTTTAAAGTCAAAAATTATCTGACGATTTAACGAAGGAAAGTTGACAACTTTTTTGGGAGGGGTCCGGACCCCGTGGACCCCTCCCTAGTGTGCGCCACTGCTTGTGCCACGTCTGAAGCTGTAACTACAGATTCAGAACCACATGATCACGATCAGTCTTCTACCGTGGAAACTCTGCAGCCTGCAGATCTTCGTAGTGCAGAACATAATAATATGCCTAATGTTACAATAGCTGCAAATGTTCCAAGACGCTACTCAACAAGGATTAGAAAAAAAAAATAGACCAGACTTATAATTTATTACTTTACTTAAATTTATTTACTTTACCCTACTTAAATTTATTAACCTTACTTCATTACTTTAGTTTGTTTATTTAAGTATTTGAACTCCTTAAAAAAAGGGGTATTGTAACATCTTAAATATTTAATCCAATAGTTTAATTTCCGAACATTCATCTTTATGCTTAACTGTAAGATTAATGAATTCTATACAACTCAACACTACCAACACTTCATGTAGTAGATTTGTTCATGTACGACATGTGCACGGTACAAAATCTAAGTACGCTTGTAAAAGCTTAATAAATATGTTTTCATAATTATATGAGTGTATTTTCTCTTTAGGTGCAGTTTTATCCGCTCTTAGTATGTTATAACTGTATCTTCGGCAGATTTGACTGGGCGATGATCGTCAGCCAGTCAGTCATTCAGTCAGGACATTTTCCTTTATATATAGAGATTGTGGGCAATTTATGGTTTCAAAACCAATTTAGAAATACATTAAGATAACAATATTTTAGTGAAATTATTATTACTATTATTGGAAAAATAGATTTACGAGTTTATGAGCCCCCCAAAACTCCGGGCCCGGGTACTGTGAGACCAGTATTCCCCTCTCCCCCAAGCAACGGGCCTGATTCTACTGCTGAGCTTTCAGCGGTATACTCAGTGACGTGCCAAGGGGGGCGGTCCGCTCCAGATACCAAGGGAAAGGGGGTGTCGTTTCCGCTCATTTGAGGAAGAAAAAAAAAGAAAGAATCGAGTAAAGTTGAGTAAAGCATCATTTATTTTGCCTTTCTCCTTAGGGATGGACGCGAGACGTGCGAGACGAGAATCGGGGCTGTCTCGTCTCGTCTCGCAGTGGTAAACCTCTGTCTCGTCTCGTCTCGCAAATATAACCTCTCGTATATATATAATGTCATACCGAAAATATAGTATTTATTTTTATTTACTAGCTGCGTGCCCGTACTTCGCACTGTAGTAAACGAAAATTTTCCTAACATGAGTAATTTCAATTAATTCCAGTGATGTGGAATCTAAAATAAAAGCAAAATTATTTGACTCTTGATGTAAAGTTTGCGTCATGATTATTAACCTGGCATCATTGCAATATAATGACTCAAAAAACTACGTCAGTGTCATTCACGATCAGAAAAGTGAAAAGCTTAGCGGTTTGCAGAGAACTCCCGACTTTCAAAATGTGTTATTTCTACATCATACTGTAGTTCTACATCATACTGTTCAAGTTGTAGCATTAAATACCTCAGACACTACATGAAATGGACAACCGTTTGTTTTAAAATAGCTGCGCACCCGCTCTTCATACGAGAAGTAGCGAATATTTTACTAAAATCATGTCTGCATGAGACAAAACAGATTTTTTTTTTTTTTTTTTTTTTTTTTTTTTTTTTTTTTTTTTTTTTTAAGTTCAAGTAATCTCCTCTGTTGAAATTACTGCGGGATATATTAACGCAAATTAGAATTATTTATCGTTCAGTTGGTTGTAAGATAACCCTTGAAAAATTATAAACAGAACACTTTTAGTCTTTATTAAATCTCTACTATTTACTTTAACGTCAATTTCAAGTCTCTAAAATATGTGTAATTTTTATATTAATGAAAACAAGATTATATTAACGATAATTATAATTATTTGCCTAATATTTCCAATAACATTACCGTGTGTGCATTTTTAGATTTCATTATAGTATCTCAGTTGGTTAATAGACGTCTTATTTTTTGTTTATATTTTAAATTACTGAACAGTTAATTTGTTGACGACTATCCGTTTGTACTTTTCCACAATAATTTTTAGCGATAGTACTACAGTCGTTATGGTCGCCCTGTTTACAGAAAAATTAAACCATATTCCCCCTAATGTATATACAGTGTGGATTTTTTTTTAAAAATGAAAATAATAGGCGAATATAATTTTAGAATAGGAACCATACTGCAAGATAAAATGATGGGGAGGAAAAAAATTTATAAAAGTTTTGCAAGCCGAAGGAAGGGAAAACATGATAATATAAACGAAAAGAGAAATAGTTTTTAAAAAAATTGCTTGCATTTCTTTCCGTCCGATATTAATATATAAGAATAAAAAATGTCATTTTAATCTCTTTAAAATAGGCCAACAATAGGGATTTAACCGCCCCTAGAAAGTTGTTACCAGGGTGGGCGACCCCCCCCCCCCCTACGCACGCCGCAACGTGCGGTAAAGTTTGAGGATAATATCGGTACAAGGATATTTCAACCAAGGATATTCAACCATATTTCAACCTACTCAGACTAAGCATCAATGCGAATGCAAGTTGCTCTACTTCTAATCTCTCTCTGATATACCCGAAACCCGATTATCACAGGGGCAAGGGGGGCAGTAGTCCGGTGCCCCTGAAGAAAAAGGGGGCCCATATATATCCCGATTATCTAAATTATAAATTCATTTGTACTGAAATAGTAATTGTGGGGAAAAAAACTGAATTTTCTCTATAATATAGGTATTACTTAATTGTCTATCACTAGATCAAGTTAGAGATATTTTTTTGGGGTGATAAATACGATTTGATTAAAGTACAAAAACTACAGTTAACTGAAATGCAATTTTCGAGTACAACAGCGGTCAAAACTGGGTTAAAATGCTTAAAAAAGGGGGGCTCAGTAAAGGGGCTTAATGTGTAAAAAAGGGGATAGTAAGGGGGGCCCCAAACTTAATGCCCCGGGCCCCGTCTAAAAGTGGTCAGATTTGAACATACCGTACCGCCTTTCCTATTTACTTATTATTTTTCTTTCAACTCTTCTCTGTTTTCTTTTTTTTCCCGCCTCTTTCTTTATCCTCTCCTTTGTGTGTCTTGTATATCTCTCGTCTGTTCTAATTTTAAATGTTACGTGTTTGTGCGTATTGTAGAGTGCTGATAGTATACCAGGACCGAAAACGAAGGAGACGCAAGTTAAACGGTAGAGGCTTCAGGCAAATTGTCGCTTTTCAGATCGTATTTATGCGAGACGGAAAAAAATGCGAGAATTCCCTCGAGAAGTCTCGCATTTTTTTCGCGAGACTTCGACTTCGCGAGATCTTCTCGCGAAAAAAATGTCTCGAGACATTTTTTTCGCGATTTCGCGCGAGACAAGACTCTGTCTCGTCTCGCGTCTCGTCCCGCAAAATATTTTCTTTCTCGTCTCGCAAAAAAATGCCTGTCTCGTCTCGCGTCTCGTCTCGCGAGACAATGCGAGAATTCTCACGTTTCGCGTCCATCCCTATTTCTCCTTTTCAGTTTTCTTTTCTTTTATCAAGTTTCTACTAAAATATGGATACCTTCATTGCTAGGTGGGATTGCTAGGAGAAGGTGTACTTACATAAATCTAAGGTAAACGTGCATTGGTACGATACTACGATATGCATACAAACATCTATTTAAGATTTCTGAAGAGACGAAGGGTTCTCGGAAATTTTTTTGTGGGGGATACGTATAGGTATGTACTCTTCCCTTACATACGGATATGGGTTATTGGCAAATACCGGTACTTGATACTGCAAGAGTAGGAATTATAAAGAGAGGTAACAAACCCATACAAAATAAGGATGGCCCATTTATTTCCCTAGTACGACTTGGAGAGAGTCGAAAAAGAAATTGTCGTTATTTAACAACTGCTTGGTTCAATAAAGATTTGCCGAATGACGAAAGCATTCTTAGAACGTGGATAGTATGCTCTCCATTAAAAGGGAGTTTGTTTTATTTCTGCTACAGGCTGTTTGCTACTGATGAAAAAGAACATGGAGTATCGATATTCCTTACAGGATTTCACAGGGGCTACCCTAGGGTACGTGGTACCCTCCTGCAAACTTAAAAAATACGCCCCCTTTTGTGCTCTTGATAAAGTTTTTCTCAGTTTTTGAGTTCGAAATGGTGTCCCTTCGAAGATGGCTCCCCGATGCGATGGTAACCTTGCTTATCGTGCCGCACCCCCCCTGGGGTTTCAGACTTGGTGGAAATTAAATGCCAAAATAAGTCATCATGAGAATTCAGAGAGACACCTGCATATCTTGAGAAATGGAAAACATTGAAAACAAGATTTAATAAATCGATTGATAATCTACACCAAGAAGCAGTGGAGAGTGAGAAAAAAAAATGAAGGGAAATTTTGCATAGACTGTGAGCTTATTATTGGCCAAACAGAATCTTCCTTTTCGGGACCACCGAGAAGATATGACATTGGAAAACAAAGGAAACAAACTTCTTAGAATTAATAGAATTACTGTCTAATTATGATCCTGTAATAAAAGAGCATTTAGTTAGAATACAACAAAAGGAATCATCTGGAAAGATCTTGAGTACGTATTTGCCTTCAAAAATCGAAAATGAATTTATATCTGTTTTGGGCAATAGTGTAAAAGAAAAGATTTTATTGGACATAAAGAAGGAAAAATATTTCGAGATAATTTTCGACAGTACTCCAAATACATCACACACTGACCAAATGAGTGAAATAATCCTATATGTCCACATTGAATATGGCAAAGTTGAAGTCAGAGAATCTTTTTGGGGATTTTTTTCTTTTGCTGGAAAAAAAGCCGATGCCCTTACAGACGACATTTAAAAAAGTATAGAAGGAGAAGGGCTCGAGATTAATCTGTGCCGAAGTCAAGGCTACGATAACGCTTCAACTATGGCTGGGAATAATACTGGTGTTCAAGCCAGAATACAAGAGATTAAACCCAAAACTTTATTCGTACCGTGTGCAAACCACTCCTCAAACCTGCGTGGCTGCGTTCATTTGGAAGTGTTTCTTCGTGGGTGACATTTTTTTGGACACTGGAATCGTCTTCACTTTCTTTTCCGCCTCCACAGATCGTTGAGATGTACTGACGAAACATATAGATGTTATGGCCAAATGACTGTCTGAAACGAGATGGATCGCTCAACACGATGCTGTGAAACCCGTAAATAAACACTTTGCAAAGTTTATTGAAGTGATCGAAGAACTTGGTGATTCAAAAGAAAACGTTGACACAGTGGGTTCAGCTCAGATTTTGATATCTGCTGGTGATTTTTCTTTCTTAGCGTATTTGTCACTATGGGATAAAGTTTTAGAGGGAGTAAACGCTAATCAAAAGTATTTACAAATATCACAGTGAGATTAGATAAGTGTGTCAAGAAATTCCAGTGTCTAAAACTTTACCTACAGGAGGAGTGCAGTAAAACTGTGGAGGACTCAATCCAGTACGCTATTGGGATATGAACATTCCTATAGAGAGAAAGGGGAGAAGGAAATTCAAGAAAAGGATGCCAGGAGAGAAGGATTAATATGTAGGCTTGACTCTGGAGCAAGAACTGAAAAGAGCTATATTTGAGTATGTGCATCGCATCCAGCAAGAAATAAGAACCCGTTTAACCCTTTGAGGCGCAACCCTTTCCCAATGCTGAAAAAAGGGCAGCCGTTGCCATCGCTCGACTTAACTACCAGCAAGATGGCGGACGTTCGAAACGTTCATCGCGTGCCACAGATCTAGAGACACTTTTTTGACGACAGCTGGTTGTGCCGCACAGCCAGCTGTCGTCAAAAAAGTGTCTCTAGATCTGTGGCACGCGATGAACGTTTCGATCGTCCACCATCTTGTTGGTAGTTAAGTCGAGCGATGGCAACGGCTGCTATTTTTTTCAGCATCGGGCAATCTATGCAGCTGTTCTCGCATTCTTCCATTTTTTCAGCAGATGTCAGTGCTGTTTAAAAATAATCGTGACCATTTTTATAACGGGAAATGATGTGCTAAAAAGTAAAGGATTCTCGTGGAGCTATTTCACCCGCAACTATTTTTATAGAAATCGAATCTATTGTTCGTGACTGGCAACAGTCAAAACGTCAGAGTTTGGTGTTCCCAGAGCGGTAACACCGCGCATTAAAGGGTTAAATCAACGGAAAGCATTTTATTAACATTCAGAGTAGTTTAAGTAAGTAATTTGGTTAGTGCATCAAATGCAAAACTGGTGGTAGAACTTGTCACAAATCGTACACAAACTTTCGACGAAATTTCCAAAGATAACATAATTTCAGAAATCCTGCGCCTTTGGAGACTCCTAAAAGCAGCAAATATTAACAAAGGAGTTTGTCAAGAATGGTCAGTGCTGAAATTTTTACAATTCGTCATAGATTTAGATTTTTTTTTTTCACGATTCAGTATCAAACTGATCTGTAGTTCTAAGATTTTTTTTTGACACTATGGATATCTGTCTCATTTTTGAGAGATGTTTTTCGAAACTTAGACTGACAAAAACTACCTCTGTTCCACCATGAGTCAGTCACAACTGTCAAATCTAGCTCTGTTTTCAATAAACCATAAAATACAGTGTTTGCTCGCGTATTAGTCGCACTTTTTGCCAAATTTTTATGTTGAAAGTCTAGGTGCGACTTATTATACGGGGAAATCTACTACACAATATTTTACACTCTAATACAAAACATTATTGGTATTATAATAAAATAAATAAGTTACCAAATGTTTCCAGTTTATCTGCTGTAGATTAAATTATCCTTTCTCCAATTGTATAAAAAAAAGAAGTATTTTTCTCTTCATAGTAATGATTTTATAGGCATAAAGTAAGGTCTAATACAAGGCTGCGACTTATACAGGGAAAATATTTTGACGATTTTTCTGTTTCAAAACGGGGGTGCGACTATTATGCGAGGGCGACAATTGCGCGAATAAACACGGTAGTTAAAAACATGGATATGAATGATGTTATTTCTAAATTCGCTAATTTAAAAGCAAGAAAAAAATATTTTTGATTTATTTTTTCTCCAAATTTTTTTTTTTTTGCTGTTAAAAATAAAGTACATATTAATTATTAAAAAAAACTACACCAGTTTTTGGGTGTTTTTTAATAGTAAGCAGATTACTTACAAAGAATTAAGGAATGTGGCTCAGGGCGTGATTTTGAACATATTGAAATAGAGAATACTTGTGAAAATCGTATTAATGTTTTGGCTCGTATTCCTGAAAAAAATGGATTAAGAGAATACGATGAAGTTTAGCAACATGATCAACAACGGCTAAAACAACAAAAATTGGAATTTTTTGAAAAATTTAAATTAATTTTAAAAATGTTTATTTGCTTTTGTAGATTTTGTAAAAATCGCAGAAATTTTTTTCGAGAAATAATGCTAAAATATCTACAGGGAATCAAACAAAATTTAGTTACAGGTTAGGAATAACCTCTTGACTTGAAAAACTCACTCAACCAGAATTAAATTTAATTTTTTTTAACTAGAATGAAGTACTCTATAATAGTCAAATTTACTGATCACTTTGTTACTCCCAAACCTGTAATCTTTTAACAACACACAGAAGATATAATTTTTATTTCTACACAATTGCAAATATGCTGTTTCCATTCTTTACACACCTACAATGCTGACGAAGATTCGAACTTTTTGAAAATTTGCTTTATGTATTAACCCGTCAACGACGGGTACTTGAGCTAGTTAACAATAAAAACAATTAAACCTACTCTTTTCGGAATCCTGCAGGTTTCATCAGAAGGATCCGAAAACATGTTCAGAAAAGGTGTGAGTCTTTCACCTCCAGTGTTTCCTTTACCACGTAAATTTTCTTTTTATTGTAGCCAGCGTGTTTGTCTCAAATTCTCCGTTTGCCGGTACTCTTTGGGCAAAAACAGTCTCATTGTATTCATACCAGGGGCGTAGCCAAGGGGGGTCATAACCCCCCCCCCATGAGAAATTTTTTGCCATAGAAAATGTATATTCTTCACTCCCTTATCACACACATGTATGCATGTATGGGAGTTGCAGTAGTCGTAACCCCCCCCCCCCCCCATGAAAATTTTCTGGCCTGCGGCCACGTCTGATTGCATCATACACATTTCTGTGGCAGAAGAGAATTCAAAATTATACTCCATTTACATTCAGCCATTTCCACTTCTCTTCTAGCTGCTGTTTTTTTTCCAGGAAATACTTTTGTGGCAGCTCCAAAAGAAGTAAGGGTTTTACATTCTGCTCTACTCCCCTTCTCCTGCTATACTTTTTCTGATGTACTTCCCTCCGCACTGCCTTCAAAATCCGTTTAGGAGGGAGCGCGGGCGGCAGGAAGGGCAGCAAGAAATGTTATGGCATGAGCAGGACGAGTGAAGTGCTTACATATCTGCTACTGCCATTTCTCCTGCACATTGCCGCGGAAGTGGGGTGAATGTAAAAGAGGCATTAAAGATGGGATGAGGGAAGTTGACGGAAGGGAAGGGGCACTTAGGTCTTCGGATCCTGAAAATAATCTACTATTCCCTGCTGTGGGGTGTGGGCAGTCGCACATCACATTGTAAAAAAGCTTGGAATCCTAGAAAGACATTGTTTTTATGGGTAATTTATTTCAGTGTACAGTGCAGCTTGTTAACAGACATTCTAAAAATTTTGAAGTGATTAACATAATTTAGTATTTTGTATTTATGAACCAAATTCTATGTTTTTTTTTTTTTTTCGAACTACAGAGATAAGTAGAAAGCAACTGTCATCCAGTTACCTTTAAACAAGGTTTAATTTCTATCCAAAAAGTGCAAGAGCCCTAATTTGTTGTGTTGTAATTTACAACACTAATTACCTAATTTACTGTAGCATTAAGTGCATTTTTGCTTACCTGTGCAATAGTATGCAATGTAATAAAATTAATATCAACAGAAACAATTATGAAGGGTATTAAAATTTTAAATTTAGTGTAAAAATTCACTGAGAAAAAAAGTAGTGGAGTTGTGCTCTGGAATCACCAAACTCTGACGTTTTGACTGTTGCCAGTCACGAACAATAGATTCGATTTCTATAAAAATAGTTGCGGGTGAAATAGCTCCACGAGAATCCTTTACTTTTTAGCACATCATTTCCCGTTATAAAATGGTCACGATTATTTTTAAACAGCACTGACATCTACTGAAAAAATGGAAGAATGCGAGAACAGCTGCATAGATTGCCCGATGGTGAAAAAAATAGCAGCCGTTGCCATCGCTCGACTTAACTACCAACAAGATGGCGGACGATCGAAACGTTCATCGCGTGCCACAGATCTAGAGACACTTTTTTGGCGACAGCTGGCTGTGCCGGACGATCGAAACCTCAAGCAAGTATATAGTGAACATTTTTATACGATATTGATCTTTTTTTCATTATTTCAGTACTAAAATGTTTGAAAGTGCGATATGAAGCTGCTCCCTTAAAAATGTAAGAAATCCCCCCCCCCCCGCGCCACGCCTTAAACTACTGTGGGCGTCCATGCCGGAGCACCCACATAGATTTAGCCTCGATAAAGGTTTCCTTTTAAACTTAAAATATCACACAACTAATATACAAATAAAACATTTTAGTACTAAAATAATGCAAAGAAGTCCAGTATGCTTTAAAAATACTCACATTGCATACTGTCGTAAATGAATGGGGGGGAGGGAGTTTAACCCCCTCCTTGTGTGCATGTCACTGTGTTGAGGTTATCCTTACACCACTGCCGGTGCTCACCACCCAACGTTCAGGGTTCCCACGCGCCATGAAAAGCCCTTAAAAAGACCATATTAAAAAATATTGATAAGGCATCCTTAAAAAGGCCTTATTTTTACCCTGAAAGCCTTAAATTACCATTTCATCTTAACTTTTCCTGTGTTTTTTGCGATTTTTTTTTCCCAAATGCGAGCAGGTGTAGGGGGCGAATTGTATAGGAAGCTAGCCATGTTGTCTGCATGCTACTCTCTCTACAGATAGAGTGAAACAGGGGTAGGGAAGATATTTTCTTTCTCTGCGCTGTGCACCCTTGTTCCATGCAGCCCAGAACTGGCCAGGTCGTATAGTCGGCGATTGCTGAAGGCCCCCAGCTCAAGGGGGCCCACAAGTAACCCCCAAAACGAATATACTACTTTATAAGCTGAATCGTTTGATATAGATCACAGTAATTTAATTATTTATTTCGCAGTAATCTTACGCCTTTACACAGTGGCATAGCAAAGGACTCCAGAGGGCCCCCAAAGAGTCAGTGACCCCAACAGCTTTAAAATAGTTCAATGTGTTTTTTTAGGCACGTAAGCATAATTTTAAAATATTACATATTCTAAAATTCTATTCCCTCTAAATTATCCAGTAAGGGCCTTATTTTCAACCTCTAGACTAGGACCCCCAAAGTAGCCAGTCCGGGCCTAGTTCCATGATTCGTTTACCTTTCGCCAGAGTTGGGGAGGGTGGGAAAATAGGGTCAGAGACAAGAAAAGGAGGGAGGGAAAAAAAGTGATATGATATAAATATATAACATAACATAAGTATAACTGATTACAACACAATGATTGTTTAAAGCTCAAATACACTTTAACCCCTTAAAGATCATATTATTTTCAAGGAAACGGTCATGAAATTACCTTTTATGAAAAAAAAAAAAGTAAAAAAATAAGTGCATGTACAATATGTGCATTTATTGTAGCCATTTTGATATGAAAAAAAATTCCATGCATAAGAATTGAAATGTTCTAATCTTTCTGGAGCATATCTTGTGAATTCTCCAGGCCGGAAATATCACAGAAGCGAGAAGGAAGGGCTTAATACTTTAAAAGACATGAAATGGAGTATTATTAAGGATAATTGCATTGGAATGTATTTGATTATTTGTCTTGAAATTTTTAAAAATAGCCTTAAAAAGGCCTTATTTTTTATATCAAGAAATGAGTGGGAACCCACATATCCTCTTGAGTGTCGAAGCACCCACATAAACGTCTTTTCTTAGCCCTATCTTCGAACTTCAAAGTATGACTTGTCACTAAAATTTCTGTGGGTGCTCGGCACCCACAAAATATTTTCAGTGGGTGCTTGAAACCTGGAGCACCCACGCAGTCGGCACCACTGATACAAGCACAATTTTTATCCATCATTTCATGAGTTAACTCCAGTAAGTTCCCTGGGTTTATGAAATTTCATGTAGGTTAATATTGCGCCAGTAGATGGCAGCACCACATTTAGTAGTAGGATCCGATCACAATATACTAATCTGATCTCGACGGCTTATTATCTGATATACAGCCCGAAATTTAAAAGTAACTGGAATTCAGGGTGCGAATTGAATATTTTCTCCAGGGGGGGGGGGGGACGTTTGAAAGAAAAAATTCTCCAGTGGTGGTGGGTGGGGGGGGGCACTTGAAAAGAAAGACAAGAAAAAGGAGGGAAGGTGTAAATACTTCACTCACATGATATTACATGGCAAGTGCAGTCGCCGGCACATCTGGGAACTGACTTCAGGGCCGGATACAACCGACCACACCGGCCCGGGAAATTTAGGTAAACCGCGGCCCACTAACAATGGCGTAGCCAGGGAGGGGGGAGTTAGGGGCATAGGCGTAATCTGGGGGGGCGAGGGGGGGCAATTGCCCTGCAGTTGTAAAAATTGCCCCCCTAGTCTAAAAAGTGAGGGGGCAAAGTTATGATTTTGAACCCAAATCATGCATTTATAACCCAAATATACTATCAGATTCAAAAAAAAGAAAAAAAATTCCCCTGCAAAAATCAACAAAAGAATAGAGTCACAGAAGCTTTTCAACCCAACAGGAACGATGGCAGATTCTACCAAATGGCCAAGCTAGACAATTTCTCAGGAAAGCAAAAATCAAGGGGCAGCGATTTTAAACTTGTCTGAAATCAATTGTTCAGCGTTAGAAAAAAAGACCTGTTGCTGTAAATAGTGAGCAAAAAGAGGTCATTTTCACAGGCAATGTCGCAATTAGAGTTTATGTCATCCGGGGCAAACCATAATTAGTGTCGTGTGTTTAGGCGCCCATAGTAATTTTCATAGGGGGGGCAAATTTCAAACTTTTAACAAATTTAGTTCTGTTTTTGCCATTTGTTAAAATAATGAGACATTAACTTAAAACTTTAGGGGGGGCAAGTTCCCTACCTTGCACCCCCCTTATGGGCGCCCACGGTCGTGTGCCCCCTCGCATGGAGCCGCGCGCCATCCCAAGAAACTATAACTGATTTCAGCGTTCCATTTAGAATGTCTTCCGGTGCTTGTCCCCGCTTGCCCCCCCCCCCTTTAGTTGCCGCCCTGTCACAGTTTGGGACCAGTTTCTCTTTTATATTTTAATGAACCTAATTTTGGTGTTTGAAGGTCAATAGCAGAGAGACAACACACTTTTATGATCGTGCACAACTTACTTGACTTGACAGACGACTAATTGCGAATTCAAATGCGACGCAGTTTAAGAGAACAAGAAACGGTCTGCGATTTTATGATTTATATCTGCTGCCAGGGGAACTAGGGACACGTGCCCCAGACTTGGTAGGGGGCTCCAAAATAAGTTATGGTTCCATGGGAGGGGGCCGTTCTAGTTTGTTCGTCGTGAGAGATAAACTCTAGTTGCAGTACTATCTAAGTCAGTATTTCGATA
The DNA here is from genome assembly GCA_038373885.1 of Cheiracanthium punctorium. Lineage (NCBI taxonomy): Eukaryota > Metazoa > Arthropoda > Arachnida > Araneae > Cheiracanthiidae > Cheiracanthium > Cheiracanthium punctorium. Next base: position 18,744 of record JAWZYV010015673.1, read on the forward strand.
CCTTTAACCCTTTTAGATTTTCATGCATTAGAAAAATATAGCAACAAATCACCTCATTACTTCCTACTAACTAACAGCGTTGCTCCCAGCAATACGGAGAAGCAACGTTCGACACAGAAGAAGAACCTTCACTACTATTGTTTATAACGATCTGCTGATGTGCATACATGGGCGCCCATAGTAATTTTCTTAGGGGGGGGGGCAAATTAAAAAAAAAATTCTAGAGAGGGGCAAATTTCAAACTTTTAACAAATTTAGTTCTGTTTTTGCCATTGTTAACATCATGAGACATAAACCTAAAACTTTAGTGGGGGCAAGTTCCATACCTTGCCCCCCCTTATGGGCGCCCATGTGTGCATATGATTCTATTTTCCAGCATTTCAAAAAAATCGTTTAAAAGTCTAGCTAAGATATTATCTCAGAATATCAGTTTTCTTTAGAGTATATGCACATTCGCCTAATTTATATACCTCCCCCCCCCCCTTTTTTTTTCGTGAATGCGTTTTCAACTCAATAACATACATAATTTATCAGGGGTCAATCCAGGAATATTTTCCAGGGCCCCATTTTTGTAAAAAGTGCCTATTTTTGTGAATTTTAATGATTAATTTTGTGAATTTCAGAACTTTTTGTTAATTTTCAAACCAAATTTTAATAAAAGTCACTTTTTTTGTTAATTGATGAAACACATTAAAATGTAGGGTAAAATGCCAATGAAGGGCAGTTTTAATCGACTGTATTTTGTGAAGGGGTTCCGTTAAAATCGATTGTAATTTTGTTAAAGGGCCACAAAACGAACCCAATGTTTGTTTGTATCGACGCCTGTTCCCCCGCTTATGCCGAACTTTTGATTAATGAAGTCACGCTAAAAGTCGTTCCAGCTCTTCAAATTATTAAATATCTTTTTTCCACATTATTTTTCTAAAAATATTTACAATATTAATCCCCCCCCCAGAAAATAAATAAATAAATAAAATAAAAATAACGCACTGGACTCTCTTAAAAATTTAAAATTTTCTGTTTAAGTCAAGGAAAAACATGAAATTTGAGCTTAGAATGCTGTAAATTTAGCAGGTCGCTAACATTAAAGAAAGTGCCGCGGGAACAGAGGTTACAGAAAATAGAAAATGTGCTGTGCAATGAGTTTCGATGTAATGTATTTCAAACCCCGCAAGAAAAGCGGCTTTTTAACAAGGCATAAAATGATCGTTTTTCTGGACCTACAAACAAAACATAAGAGCATGTCATCACTAAATGACTATTAAGATTCTGTGAAAAATTGGAGTGATTTAAATGTCGAACGCGGCCCTTTTATCTCCTGTTAGTGCAAAAATCAGTCACATCTGTGTTCACTTAAATAGAATAGGACCAGTTTTTCCCGCAAGCATATTGACTTGATGTTTTATATTTCAAGTCTGTTGTTAATCTTTTGCTACCTGGATGGCGCATGGGGGGAGATATCCGAAGAAGAAGACGGGAGATGTACAAGAGGGTTGAATGAGCTGCAAAGAATGGATTACAAAGAGCTAAGCTAAATAAATGATGTCTGTGTGTCAAGTTTGGTTAAGTTAAATGAATTTTACCAGCCGAATATCTGTATCCTGCAGTGAAATATTAACTTGCTTTGTGCATGAGTACAGGTAAGTAGTTTTCGTAATTTTCTTGTCAAATCGGTAAATTTTAAAGAAAGATAAACTATTAGTCTGGAGAAAAGACTCCAATGTACTGATGAACATCATCTGGGTTTGTTTGTCAGGAATTCCTTAAACAGAAGACGTCCATTATAGTTTCGCTTTGAGGGGGAAAATGTAGTTTTGTTTAAATTAAAAATGATGCCTCTCATTACTTATTGGAAAGAGCCTTTGAAAATCAAAGTCGGCCGCTTCAGTTTTTGACCGTCAAATGTTTCTTGGCAGTCAAGCCCTGCTCATGTCCAGTGGCTGTGGAGATTTTTTTTTTAAATTTTTTTTTATAGTGAACACATATTGCAATTTTCAATCCTTCCAATGAACTTTGTTTTGGACGTACACACAGACTCTACCGCTTAAAGCTGATTCGGTCCTCAGTGATACCAGTGGCTGTGGAGTTGTTTTGATAAAAGGGGGGGGAAAGTAAGCCCTTTTATCTATTTTATTAATGATACTTATTGCACTATTTACTTTTTGTTTTCAAGAGTTAAAAATAACTGTTCTCAAATTTCATCCGTTTTAGTACAGTATTTTTTCCATTGTTATAGAAGAAATATTTTATGTTTACTTATAGTTTGTATATATATATACTAGCTGCGTGCCCGTTCTTCTCACGGTAAGAAACGAAAATTTTCCTTACATGTGTAATTCGAATTTATTCGCGGTGTGGAATCTTAGCAAGAAAAAAAAATGCAAAATTATTTGACTCTTGACGTAAAGTTTGCGTCATGAGTACTAACCTGGCATCATTGCAGTATAATGACTCAAAAACTACGTCAGTGTCATTCACTATCAAAAAAGTGAAAAGCTTAACGGTTTGCAGAGAACTCTTGGCTTTCAAAATGCCTTATTTCTACATCATACTGTTTTTTATGTTCAAATTGTAACATTAAATACCTAAGACACAACATGAAATGGACAACCGTTTATTTGTTTCCGAACATGTACCATGTAAGGAAAGTATTGTAATCATGAAAAAATTCGACTTCGAGATTTTGGTGTATTTACACGTTTTGGGGTCTTCTGAATTCATTTATGGTATTTTCAAGAGATGTTTTTAAAATAGCTGCTCACCTGCTCTTAATATGCGAAGAAGCGAATATTTTACTAAAATCATACCTGCATGTGACAAAACAGAAGTTTATTTTTTAAAAAGTTCAAGTAATCTCCTCTGTTGAATTTACGGCAGGATATATTAACGTTAGAATTATTTTTCGTTTAGTTGGTTGTAAGGCAACCGTTGAAAAAGGTTAAACACTTTTAATTTCATAAAATATTTTTTTAATGTGGTATATTGGTATTTATTCATATTATCCTTACAAATCTAATAATACTACCCAGGGGCGTAGCCAGAAAATTTTCATGGGGAGGGGGGGTTACGACTACTGCAACTCACATATATGCATACATGTGTGTGATAAAGGAGTGAAGAATATACATTTTGTATGGCAAAAAATTCCTCATGGGGGGGTTATGACCCCCCTAACCCCCCTTGGCTACGTCCCTGATACTACCTATTACGTACATTAATACTATCTATCTTCGCTTCTCCCTCTTCAAAGCTCGCTTAAAAGAAGCAGCTTAGATTATTTGGCCCCGATGGGATCTTTTAATTCTATGGCGATTCTTTGCAATTTACGCATTAACATAAATAATAATTATTTCGCATAATCGTTGCCATTAAGGAAAATCTCCATATATATTTAATTTATGCAGAGTTTTATAAGATTGGCGTATTTAGCACCACAAACCATTTCATCTTACCGTGGGGAGAAAATATCCAATTCGTGCCATTTTAAATATCCATGTATCCAATATAGCGATATCTTATATATCCTCCATGGTCCTGTCTCCTGAAAAACATCAAACTGTGTAATCTCGAGGAGCTATTTATTCCCACTTTAATTGTGACAGGGCGTTAGAATTGCAGAGCTTACAAATGTCACGCATTTTTTAAAAAATTATGATGTCACTGTTTAACTGTCGTAAAGGATACCCCGGTTGACTGAGGGAGTTAATTTCGATATTTTGCATAGTAGTTTTCAACGGTATCATTAAAACTTTGCTTTATGTAGGATCACTATGGAGGAACGTAATTCAGCTTTAAAATAAAGCTATACTCGCAGCATGTATGATATGTTAGGCAACGCCCGCCCATAATTAAATGCAAAAAATTTTAATATATTGAGCTTTAAAACGAACTTTGTAATTTTTAAAATGAACATTTTCAGCTGTGTTAAGACATTTCAATTTTTAAATAAGCAACGAATTAAAATACCACTTCTAATAATAATAATAGTGAATTTCTTAGTTTATTTCTACAGTAAATTTTAATCAAAATATCGTCTCCCTGTGTTGAAAAAAGAGCTGAAATAAATGAGTTAAAATTGTGGCGTAATTTTTACGTATATTAAAGCAACTGACGCCATCGATCCTCACTTGCGAATTGAAAATACGGACGGTTCCCCGTTAAAAATTTATATGTGGATAGGTGGAAAAACCTTTTTTCTAATCCTTTTTGAGGCAACAACCTAACATAAATTCTCGTGCCATAATTGCAATGCAATGGCTTAAGCTCCTCCGCGTTGATGCTATTAAATTCTAAATATTAGGTTGCATTCAAATTCGTAAAAAATCATCTAATTTACATAATTTTTTCGTTTTCATTTTCCAAGAGGGAGAAAAGAATTTTTCACGATTTGTCAAAGTATCAAAAAGTTATGACGGATAGAATTCAAGAGGCGACAGTTTTAAAATTATTTTACGAAAAAATTTGCTGAAATACATCCTTAGTAAAAAAATTCCTAAAAATCGGTAAAACATGTTAAGTATTCAGATCAAACTGTTTTTAAAAGAAAATTTTCTCCTCTATCCGATGATACAAATGCCGTTTTGCTGCGAGCGTAATTTCCGCCGTTATTACGAATTAGGTGAGAAAAAATGTCGAAAATCGCATAAAACATAAAATAAAAAAAAATTCTAGGTGGAATTTTGAAAAAATCGCTTCGAGGTGCACAACTTCATGTACCAAAACTTCCTGAGTACCAAATTTGGTGTTCTAGGTGTAGCCCTTTGTCGGCGGCTTTTTGAAGCCGCCGACACACACACAGACATCTTCTTTTATAATAAGTAATATATATATATATATACATATTACATATAAACATTATATATGTGTGTGTGTGTGTGTACGGGCACGCATATATAGACTTTCATTAGAATGACATTTGCCCCCCCCCAGTTTCGAAGCCCAAGTTACGCCCATGGTTAGGGGGGGTCACCGCCATGAGAATTTTTTTGCCATACAAAATGTACGTTCTTCATTCCTTTATCACAAACACATATGCATACTATATGAGTTGCGGTAGTCGTACTCCCCCCCCCCCACATGAAAAATTTCTGTCTACGCCACTGCCCACTAACATTCAATTGTGAACGCATATTACAAGCACTATTTGCATTTTATTTTAACATACGTACAAGCATCCCTTGCATTTTATTCTAAACACTCATACAAATATATTACAAGCACTACTTACATTTTATTCAAAATAATGCACACCCGTGTCCATGGAGAAAAAATAAAAATAGTAAAAATATAAATGATGGGGAAAGTTATGAAAAAGTCCGAGTTACTTATTCTTGCAGGGGGAGCTGCGATGGAATTTTGAGTTACGGTTTTAATTTTTTCGCTATGAATATAGTTTTTAACAGAAAGGTTTAAAAAAATTTCAATACATATAAATAAAATAATTTTTAGTTCATTTACTTAATTTTCCTTATGCATATAATTAGACTTAAAAATTATTAATCTTACAACGGAACTTTTATCTGGTTCATTTATTGATGTGGAAGTTCGTTTTGCACATTTCTTTGTAAACATTTATATTGACCAGGGAAAAAAATATTATTCAGCATTAAAAAAATTCTCTTATTTCTTGATATATATAATGTTTTGATGGAAGTTTACTGAATCATTCTAGAGAAATTTAAATTATCAATGATGTAAATCAATCAGAAATTTAACTTTCACACAAATATTTAACTTGATAGTTTAAATTAATCCTTAATTGATCTTACGCAGAAATATTTTTTTATGGGTGGACATATGAGTACAATAACTGCACAAATGGTTACCTAAATTCACTTGTGGACACTTATGATAATACTAATAATAAATACATAAATAAAAACAAGACTAATAATAATTCATAAATATTTAGCAAACTCATTTGCAACATAACGCTAAAATATAATATTAAAAAACTCTGAAGTATATTAAAATAAATTTACTAAGAACCACAATGAAATAATAATCAGTAAAAGTCTGGAATAATAATAAAAAAAATCTATTTAAATTAATATATCTTTTGGTACGTCACACAACCGAAATTCTGCTATTTTGTTTGTCTTTAATTATAATTTTCTGGTTATGGCTCCTGACGAGAGTCTCAGTGGTTATAATTTCCATTCCATTCATTCTATATAATTTATGATTCATTGTATTTCGATTTTCATACACTTGATATATCATTTTTACAGTAATATTCTTTCTATTTATTTATTTGTTATATTCATAATATACACTCGCTCCAGCATTCGACTACAGTTTGATTTCTCCGTTGTTTCTTCTTAAACATTTATATTCTACAGGTGGAAAAGTAGTCAGAATAAATAAAAGTAAGAAAATCCTCTCATTTTTGGGGATATGTAATGTTTTTAGGAAAGGGAATCATCCTCGAGAAATTTAAGATATAAATGATATAAATCAAATTTTCACACAAATATTTAATTCGATATCATAAATTAATCCTCAATCCAACTTCTACACAAATATTCTTTTTGGAATATAGATGAACATATGTATACAATAACTGTACAAGTTCCTATCTAATTAAAAAAAATTACACAATAACAATAATAAATAAGTGAAAACAAGGATATAGTTCATAAATATTCAGCAAAATGATCTGCAGCATAATGCTAAAATACCATAAATATGTAATGCTGATAAAATTATGTTTTACCACTTTTGATATGGGCTACAAAATTTTAATGATATATAAACGAATTCTAATCATTCCTAAGGGTTAAGGAATCGTCCTTAAGACGTGTAAAACTGGGAAACAGCCTAAAGCTGCCACTATTTAACATTCGTTGTATTCATAAATTATCAAAAAGTCAAAACACCTGTTTTAAGCCCCTTTTACTTAGTTTTTACTTTAATGTTAAGATTTTCTAAGGACATCTTTGATTTTTCGAGGAAACACTTCTAGGTATGTATTTTTTGTGAAAGATTAGTTTCTCTTCGCTAGTGCGTGTTTAAAAGTGAGGGCGATTCACTCGAGATACACCACTCTGTCGGTAGAAAAATTTGAAAGGTTCTGCAAATGTTAAAATTTCTAAACAACTGGACCGCTTGAAGAATGTAGCGACTTAGAAGAGTGACTAGAGATCTGCACGGGCAGAAAATTTCAAGCCCGGCCCACAACTAAAATAAAAAAAATTAGGAACAGCCCGGCCTGGCCCGTTCAAAAATCGTAATTCAAGGCCCGGCAAGGCCCGTTTTCAAATCATGATTTAGAGCTTGGCTCGGCCGGTCCGACTCGAACTAATTTAATTAAATTTATTGTTTTTAAGAAAACCATATTTTAATACTGCTTATATATGTATGATTATGTTGTATGTATGTATATATATAAAATGTAATAATATAAAGACAGGGATTAACTTATATAGCAACAACTTTTACTGAAAAACTGTATAAATTTAAATTGAACTTAATTAGATCCAAAAAATTATGTTGTACAGCCCGGACTACTATGATTGGTCATGCGTATACTGGGACCAGGGGAAATAGGGCCTGTATAGGAAATAAGGCGTGTGTTCTTTATTTGAATTCCTGTTTTGATTTTATACGCTTACCATTAGAAAATGTACGTCACCAACCTTTTTTCGATGAAGGCCCGAAAGAAAAAAAAAAGGTCATAGGCTGGCCCGGCCCGACTTTTAGGAAAGCAACGAGGCCCGGCGTCTGTTCTTTAATTGAATTCCTGTTTTGATTTTATATTTTATACACTTACCATTAGAAAATCTACGCCGCCAACATTTTTTCGCTCAAGGATCGGTTTGGCCAGGAATAGTTGAGGAGTAAAAATTTGAAAATTCCAGAAATTTAAAGAAATATAAAGACGACCAAATAGATCGATTGGAGATCTGCACGGGCCGAAAATTTCAAGCCGGATCCTGCCCGAGCCCGTATAACCGTCACCTCGGCCCGGCGAGGCCCATAGCTAAAATTAAAAAAAATTAGGAACGGCCGCCCGGCCAATTTCAAAAATCACAATTCAATGCCCGGCCCTCATACTTGATAATCAAAACAAAACTAATTCCCAGTACCCCCCCCCCCCAAAAAAAAAAAAAAATGAAACCATTTCAAAATAAAGTACATGCATCATTTACTTTATTTTGAAAGTGTTATCTGTAGACAAAAAAAGTGCTCCAGTCTGTATTGGAGTAGACCAAACCGTTTTGCAGCTGCGTAGGAAATCGAGCGTCTGTTCTTGAATTGAATTCCTGTTTTGATTTTATATTTTACTAGGGGCCAAGGCCCCCAGACTCGCTACGCTCGCTTTTCATATGAGGCATTCGGCCCCTAATCAGGCTTATTCGTAAAAAAGACATAATTTCAACAGACAAAACCCGAAGATTGGATCAGATAGAATGTTACTGAGCTACGCATTGCTTGGTTCTTGCATGTTCATTGGTACATAAAAATTTAAACTTCACACTACAGTAGACCCCCTTCCCCTCATAACACGGAAGATATTTTGTTATGGGAATCCGACTTGTACGGGTCCTGAGCTATACTACACCTGGAGTGCGGACTCCGCTTATAATCGCTGGAAAAATTATTTGCACTCTTCAGAAACACAATGATTTTCAATGTTGCCATTCAAAAGTTATATTAATTAGGAGCTAAAGCATAATAAAATCAGAACATCTGTTTCAGCTGTATTTTTAATAATGTAAAACATATTGGACACCCTTCGAATTTGCCACCCATTGCGATTTTTCATTATTTGGCGACTTGCGTACATGTAAAGTTAATAAAAGCTACGGAACAGATAGGATAGCTTGCCACCATTGGCGACTTTTCATTATTTGGCGATTTACACATGCTCACAACCTATAATTACTGTTCATGTAAGGTTACCGGTATATTTTCATTTACATAATCGTTTGCAGATTGGCGTACTTAGCACCACGAATTATACCATCTCGTCGCGCTAACAAATATCCAAATTGTACTGTAACTTCTATAATGGCATAGTTAACGCCGCCAAATATTTCTACTGGTAGCAAATAATCCAGCTGGACGAGAACCGGCTTACTATTTGAAAATTGTCAACTTTGTGTAACACATTTTGAGTTACATATTTCATATAGTTTTTATTTTGGCGTAAAATGGGCGTAATTCTAACTCATGTTTGTAAATTTCACGCGATTCTAGATACTTGTAAACGCTTTGTTGCAAAGGAATGAATGATTTTATGCCAAATCTGGCAACCATTCGGTTTATTTTTTCAGTTTTTTATTAATATCTTCTAAAATAATTCGATTTTCGAAATTTAAATCAGCTTAGCAGGTTCCTCGGAATTTTTCGAATCTGTGGGCACCTTAGTCGAAACTTAAATCCCCACGGTTTAGGAGGAGATACGCTGACAAGCTTTTGACAGCGGCGGCGACAGCGGCCTTTACTTTTTTTTTAGAATAGAGAGATACACTTACCATTAGAAAATCTACGCCGCCAACATTTTTTCGCTCAAGGATCGGTTTGGCCAGGAAGAAAGAAAGGCCATAGGCTGGTCCGGTTCGGCCCGACTTCTAGAAAGGTGACGGGCCCCGGCCCAAGTCCGTTCCGCGGGCCGGGCCGGGTACGGGCCTCTGGCCAGGCTCGGGCCCGTGCAGATATCTAAGGTCGATAAGTAAATATTTTTCAGGCATTTTACATTATGCAAAGTTATTAATATTAACTTTTTTCTTGGCTGCAGGAAGGCGAAAAAAAAAAATATATATATATACTCTAGACACGGGTCTGGCCCGGTCCGTTAGCAACAGATTTATGAATCCAGTACCAGTACCCGTACCCGGCCCACAAGACTGGCTGAGCCGGGCTTCCACAGGCCCGGCCGGCCCGTGCAGGTCTCTACAGAGCATTTCCTGTTGGCGGTTGACACTTGAGAAAGGCCTCGAAATAGTCCTTAATATTAAGTGAATAAAAAATCGTTTCGAATTTCAATCCTTCATTCGCATATAAGTACTGTGTTTAGAAAACGTCAGACTGAACAAAAGGGTATACTCATCAACACTTAGATCCTGATGTTTTAATTTTCATGCTTGATATTTTCTCCCCGTAAATGTCTGTGCCCCTAAAGAAGTTTTTGATTTTTGCTATTTAAAAAAAAAAATCTACATTTTCCAGTTAGTAATTTTTTTTCTTCCGGGTTTTTCTGTGTGTGAGAGATACAGGATCAAAAGTCTTTGATACAAAGGGAGTGGGGAGATACGTTTTGTCCCCGGCCAAAGGCAAAGGCAGTCGGTTGCATCAGCATTCAAGGTCAAAACATTATTGAACGTGCCAAAGAAGAAAGAAACAAACGAGCCATGGTTCGGCTTCCCTTTTCTGTGCACCCCTTATCAAAGGAAAGGTCGTAAATAAATCCTCTCATTTTCAACCTGGGTGAAATTGGCTCAGTTGGACATCTGTGGAGAAAGTAAGAAGTTGACGAGAATGGGAGAAGGAAAATTTTCTTTCTTTCTGTTAAAAAAAAAAAAAAAAGAAAAGAAAAAGAAAGGGGGAGAATCGGTCATCACCGGCCCACCGGGAAATTTCCCGGCTTCCCGGTGGGCGTATCCGGGTCTGACTGACTTATATCCAAACGAGAGTCATAGATTGTTTTGTTTGTTCTATGGAATCCCAGATACACAAGCTACATAGAATGTATTGGAAGCCCCCCTTGAAGGTTTTGAGCTTAGAAAAGAGACGAAATTTGAAGGCAGTCGCCTTAGAGAGTATAGTAACAAACGATAACATACTACTTTCATTTTGACTTCAATCCCAAATCTTCACTCACCAGTTTAACATTTCTACAGCAGGGGATAAAAAGTATCCCTGGCAGGGATCAATTAATATTTCTCTAGGCAGGCAGGCAGGTATATTACGTTCTTCAGCCGGGGAGGATCCCAATCAGATTTTTACATGGCATTGCAAGAAATATTTTCTGGTTTGTTACAATAAATTAACGCACTTTATAATTTATTACTACCTGCACACCCGTTTTTCATACGGAAAGAATCAAGTGTTTTTCTTTTCTTACTCATATGTGAAATTAATTCCATGTTTACTAAATTTCAAAGTATGAGAAATTCTTTGATTCGTGACATAAACTTTCTCTTGCAGATACTTATTTGAGATGGTATATAGCGAAATTGTCAATGATAACACAAAAACTATGCCAGCGTTATTTGAGATAAAAAATAACTTAAAAAGGGTTTTGCAAACAAATCTATTCGCTTTCAAAGTGCTTCTGTCTTTGTTTTTGTTTGTCTTTCTGGTTTACGTTCTAAAATAATGTCACATGGTGTCGAATACTGTTTTTTTTTTTTTTTTTTTTTTTTTTTTTTTGTCTTTTAATTGCTAAAACGTGAATGATATGTAAACTTTGTCAACACCTTGGTAAAAATTTACTATATAAAAAAGTTTAAAAATATTGTTGATATCGTAGACATAGAAATATCTTCATAAAACATTCATTGTTTCGTGAACTTTTTGTCTATCATGGCTGTTTTAAAAGTAAATCCTAGTGAAATAATTTTTCTGTAAAGGGCGTTACCCTCACTAAATTTGTGATGCAATTTGAAATTCTTAACATCAAAATGATGTCAAATTCACTCACGATTAGAATTTAAAATTAAAAACTAATTTCATATTTACCAGAAATTTTACCATAATATCCATTACTAGGGACATATTTAAAGAGCAGAGGTCGGTTTCCGTCCCCTTTCCCAAAATTTTAATTTTTGTTAACAAAATGATCAAGTCATTTTGTGAAAAATTCTGTCTTTTACATTGTTCGGACACTCTCCGAATTTTTTTTTCTGAGTACAGCCCCTTCCATTACTGCCACTTAAGCTTCCAAGTTCAACAATAGAATGAAAACTAAGCTAATTTTTAGAGTTCTAAATTGAGGAAAATGAAAATACATACTATGAAACAAATAACGTTATTTTGCTGGAGTTCAAAAATGCTCAAATTCTTGATGCTACCGCAGCTATTTTGCAGTTTTTCCTTCGTATGTCTGGCAACAGACTTCTCAATTTATCTATAGTACACACACACAGATGCAACGAACTTTTATCCTTCTACATGATACTTGTCCTTTAATTTTAATTCCTGCTTTTTTTACTGCAAAATTATTCAATCCTTTCGTTGCTAAGAAAATGAAAAAAAAAAACCTTTTGTAAGGGCGCTAAAAACTTCACGAATTAACTAATTACATTCAAAACGTTGTTTTACTTTAAAATTTGTAAAGTCTCTTAATATGTCTTTGTCGTGTGTGATTGACTTTGAATGAAGGCCTAAATGTGCATTTTATTATTATTATTATTATTATTATTATTATTGGATATATAAAACACTCTGACTAATAGATTACAAGATGCAGTAGTGAGAATTGGTAAATGATGATACGTAACCTTAAATTTTAATCAGTGGCTACTCTTCAGCTAATCGAAAATATCAGAATATGCAGAATTATTTCGGGCGTGGCTTAGTTTTTGCTTGAGTGTTTGTCATTGTGATTGAGTTTCGAAAGGGGTTTTAAGCTCGTTACATCAAAATGACGTTGATTTCACTTACGAAAACACGTAGTCTCGTTTGAAAGTAGTTTTATTTATTTACTTCATTAGACAATTATTCTGTTTCCATTACCTAAACGACGAAAATTGTAAACTTCATGTCAAACGAAATCTTAAAGCAGCAACTGTTGAATTCAAAAATCCTTCTTTACCTAAGAAATCGTAAAAATCTCCTAAATAATATTTCCCCCCGTTTTTCTTTTAAAAGAATGCGAAAATGTTCCGTCATTTTTCAAAGTATAAAAAATGTTATGACGGATATAGTATTAAAAATGCAACAGTTTTAAATTTAATTTATGAAAACTTTCGTCAAAAGGGATATTTCTTTTAAAAATTCTTAAAAATCTTCACAGTACACGCAAAGTCACACATAAACTTTTCTCAAAGAAATTTTACAGATAGTCGAAATCGATTTTTTCTTCAAAATTTCAATACCGAAAATTTTCGCTAATACTATACTTCCTTTTACTACGCATAAAGAAGTAAAACGTAATATTCAATGAATTTTTGTAAGTACCTTGCCACTGATCGGTGAGCTAAAATGGATTTCTGTGTTAAAAATAACTGTTTGAACTTGAAACGTCTCGTAAGCCCTTTGATCCACATTTAAACAAAACAAAACAAAACAAAAAAATATTTATTTTATTTATTTATTTTTAGTGTCAATGTAAAGCTAGGACCATAGTTTTACTTCTCAGTTCTACATACACCGAAGAGACATTGCATTATAACAACCCAGACATTTTTCAATGAACTCGTCTGGATGACATGGAGAGCGCGTAATTTAATGGGAACGGAATTTATCTGCTGCTGGAGAAGGTATATCGAACCATTCTTGCACTTACGTTTGTGAAAGGCTGTTGATGTAAGCGAATTTGATAAAGGGCAGATTGTAATGAGTCAAAGACTCTCCGAAACTGCTCGAGTGGTCGGCTGTTCACGATCTGCCGTTGCTAGTATTTATAAAAAGTGGATTAATGACGGTGAAACCAGCAATAGATGCTGGGCGTCATCAAAGAAAGAGGACGCCGGAGACTGCCCAGCCTAGTACAGCAAAGGTGGTTCATCTGACAGCCCAATACAATGGAGGTCAAAGTACAAGTGTTTCGAGACACACAATTCAGCGGATACTGCTGGATATGGGATTGCGGAGCAGAAGTCCCACTCGTCTGCCTCTGCTTACCGAGCGTCATTGTCAAGTACGCCTACAGTGGGTACGGGAACATCGAGACTAGACCACGGATATGCAGAAGAGAGTTGCCTGGTAGGATATGAATCGCGGTTTCTCCTTCATCACGTCGATGGTCGTGTCAGGATGCGCCGTCTTGCAGGAGAACAGCTGCTCCTCTCTCTCCGGCAGCTCAGAGCTCAAACACCACCATGTTCCAATATCTCGACTTGCTTAAATATTTGGTACAATCTGCCTTCAGTTATCTACCAAGAACTCGTGGCATCCATGCCCAGGCGAGTTGTAGCTGTTTGACGGCCAAAAGAGGTGCAACACATTATTGAGTAGTTGGTCTTAATGTAATGGCTCTTCGGTGTATACGCGTAACTTTTCTTTCATAACATTGTATTTTATTGCCAATATTTTATAATATTGCTAATATATTAATAAAATATTTTCACATTAAATTCATTTTCAAAGTTATTTGTAAAATTGTGTTAATTTTCATTAAAAAAAACTAAAGCAATTAGTTTTGAACGAGTGTGTCATGTAAAAAAGTCAAACCGGAAATTCTTATAAGGACAGTACAGTAGACTACTGTACTGAACTCAATTTATCAACATTGCAGCACGACTGTTATTTTCCTTTTAAGGAAGTAAGTGTAAGGCAAACTTTTGCGGTGGGATAGGGTATGTAAGATACTATAGGATACTACCTTCAGGAACGGCCTACCTATTTGGTTTAAAGCCTGTTTTAGTTCCTGAAGTGTCCTACTGTCCTGCTGAACCCTAGCTCTAGGCTCAGGTCCAGCAAGCAGCGGTTTCCCTCATTTTTATTTTATTTTTTTACAGCACAATTTTTGTATTACAATTGGTAAAATACATCAGTGTTATGCAATATAAAGGCAGTTAGTTTACAATGGTTTACAATTGCTCACAATATTGTTCTTAGTAACATTTGACCATAGATACATATATTTAACACGTTCTTTTTTTTTTCTTTTTACAATTTTGAAAGTTAAAAAAAGTAAATAAATATCTAAAAGTAAACAATAGGCTTGAGAATGATAAACTTAAAAAGTAATTTTGAAAAATTTAAACATAAATAAATTCAACTAATATTCAAAAATGTGCTTTAGAAAGAAAGTTTTTTTTTTTTTTTTTTTTTTTTTTTTTTTTTTTTTTAATTTTGAAAGCATACATATACATATAATAATATACTGAAAAATAAATTTTGGCTTCGATATGAGAAGTGTATTTTTTTAAATCTAACGAAATAAGAGCAGCAACAAAAATTCTATGTCAGGAAATAATGCTAATAAAATCATAATTAAAAAAATTGTTCTATTTAAGAGTTTTTACGTGGTTTTTATCAACTGAAATTCTTGTATTTATTTAAACAGAGTGATACAATTTAAAAATTAAATAAAACACACAAATTATTCAGTGAGACACAATTTTATTTTATTTTTTTGAAAGCTTGCATTATGCCATTAAATATGAAACACAATATCGTTCATGTGAGCACAACGACTTCTCTATGCATACCGCATTCTGACAACCCAATTTTCCATCACTCTTTCACATAAATTGGGTGTTATTTCACGAATAACACGTTCAATGTTGGTTCACGATTGCTCAATTGTTATTGGATTAT
The DNA here is from genome assembly GCA_038373885.1 of Cheiracanthium punctorium. NCBI lineage: Eukaryota > Metazoa > Arthropoda > Arachnida > Araneae > Cheiracanthiidae > Cheiracanthium > Cheiracanthium punctorium. Next base: position 34,176 of record JAWZYV010015673.1, read on the forward strand.
TAGCTTAAACTTGCGGCTCAACATATTCCCAAAGAAAGAAATCACAAGGTGTTAAATCACAAGAACTTAATTCTGTCGCCCATGAATTCTTCTCAACAAGCACACATGAACACTGATTTTGATAAGACAATTTAATAATTTCGAAACGTTGTTCAAGCGTGTATCTTCCGATGATTAAATGGCATAGCATACTCAGCACAAACGACACAAGAAATGTCAAAAAAGAATACGCAGTGTCGCCATTCTAGCCATTTAAGATTCTATCATCCCTATTGGAAAACCCTTTTTTATGCCATTTTTAAGCAAATATTCAATTATTTTAGACACCTATGAACATCCCCTCAAACTGTTTTAAACCATTACCAAACTATATATTACCATTTCATACATAAAGTAACGAATAAATGAATTTTGGCGCTTTTTACTGTTGATGAAAAATCTCGTTCTGCGGGAGAGGAGTTCGTTTCAGCTGCAAGATGCGTAAACTCGCGTAAAATCCAATTCGGTTGTAGCGCGAGTCCGCCTTATACAAATGCCTTTTTGAAAAGCATATGAATACTTGTTAAGTATTATGTTTTGAGCATATTGTTACAAATTTTCGGGGCAACCTACTGCTCTAGGGTTTAAAATAGTTCAAAATTCGTATTCTACGCTTCAAATAGATAAATTTTGCTTTTTGTTGCATCAAAATCGGCCAACTAGGACCGGAGATACGGAGGTTTCGGTTTCCCATTGTTTTACAATGTATTGGTCCTAGGGCTTAGATCTCTTCACTTTTGGGGACTTATTTCTGGCGCCAAATTTGGCGATATTTCACCCAAAGTCGCCAAGCTTGGCGACATTTTGGTCATTTGGCGCGATTTTTCCTATGGGGCCTGTAAAGCTGCTTTTACTGCATTAAAAACACCTAATAACCTAACATTTCTCTTCTATGACGTAATCAATATTCTCGCTTTATGTAGAATCTTCAAGAAATATACTTTTCTGGAAGCTGCCCGCAGCTTCTGCCTCCTCTATATAAACCGGCGCGTTTCAGAAGCCCCAGTTCAGTGCGAGTTGAACGCTCAGTGTGTGAAGAGCTGTCAGTGAGAGTACGCTTGCTTTGTGAATTGATAGTGCTATAGAAGCCGTGTTTTAGCTTGCTTTATGAAGCTGTTTTTAAAGTGCTGTGTGTAAATTCTTCATTGCTGTGTCTTAAGGGATTGTGTACGATATCCCTTGAATATTTTCACTGAATTTTTGCCTGTGAAAGTGACTTATTTTGCGTGAGAAATACAGCATTTGTGAGAGCTTCTGATGTAAGCGGACTGTTAAAAGCACATTACTGCTTAATTGTGCTTGTGGATTTTGTACAGCTGATTACTCTACGGAGTTCTAGAAGCAATAAAGTTGTGTTCTATCTTGACCAGTGGGCTTTTTAATAGAACTGTCTACACCAACTGGACTTTAGAACGACGAACCACGGAAATAAGCAGAGTATTTCTGCAACAATATATAGTACATACATCTTTTACAATACGTAAGTCCCTTCCATTGGCGTAACTGGCCTGGTTTTTTGGGGTGGGCTAAAGCCCCTTTTATCTTCGCGTAAGCATACTATATGTAAGTTAATAAATTATTATTAATTCCTATCAGTTTATTATACGTCCCGTAGTGGCAGGCCCTTATCCAGGGGGGGGGGTGCAATTACGGGTTACAATTTTGGGGGCAGTGCCTCTCCCCCCTCCCAAAAAAAAAAAAAAATTGCCTCCACTCCCAAAACCCCTCTGGAACCTCCCCTTTTTAAAAAAAAATTACACTACTCCCGAATTTGCAAAATCGACAGAAAATAAATTTAAAAAAATGAAAAGTCTGAAGTTAAAATCAATTTCAAAAGTTAAGAGATTTTTTTAAAGAGTTCTTAAATCTCCTGCTTCACAACCACTGCAGTATATACGACAGAGTGTGTATTTTCAGAATTAAACCAAGTTTTAAAACCCCAGGATTACTGACGTGACATGATCGAAAAGAAGATATTGTCTTACTTGGGTTTAACCAAGATATTGTTAAAAATCTGACCCTACATTATTTTTTTTTTGACCGGTTTGTCAACATACACAAACAAATGGTCTAGATTGGTACTGCAATACATCATATTTATGTAACAACACATTGAACAAGCTAAATTTATTATAAATTAAATGTTGAATGTTTAATACATTTTTAATTGTGAAATATCAATTTTAGATTTTAGAACAAAGGGTGAATTTTTAGAAACATACTGAAAAGAAAAAAAAATCACATTATCAAATAATAATAACTCGGCTGTTCGAGCCTCGTCAGGGGGAGTTCCCAACCCCTGAACCCACCCCCACCCCCTAATTTTTTAGTTTCATTATTGCCATATTAAAACGATATTAATGGACTATGTTATTTTATCTCTCATCTTTCGTGTATTTCGCCTGGTAACCCCATATTGAAATTTTTATGATTGTAATCTATTTATAGAAAAATACATGTGATGCATATTCTACAGCTTACGAAATATTGTAACAATAGATTAAAGGTGTTGTGAACTAGTAGTATTTAAATATATGTAAAAAGTACATGCGATGCATATTCTACAGCTTACGAAATATTGTAACAATAGATTAAAGCTGCTGTGAACTAGTAGTATTTAAATATAAATGCAACCTTACGGAGCTTATGGAAATCGGTGGTTTACGTAACACATACTAACATTTTATTTTATCTACACATTGTTGCCACATTCTCATATAACATTTACAAAACGGAGGAAATTTTTAAACAATCATTTTATCAAATAAATGCAACCTTACGGAGCTTATAGAAATCGGTGGTTTACGTAACACATACTAACATTTTCAGCGGAGATTTATTCTTACTTTTATGTCGCATTTTCGTAACGCATTTTCGTGTCTCATTTTTAGGTCACATTTTCAATAAAGGGTTGAGAGATAAAATGACATAGACATTAATAATAATAATTTACAAAAAAGAAGAATTTGAAGAAAATCTGAAACCTTTTCAGATTTTAAATACGCACCAAAGTGCTATATATTAAAAGCGTATCATAATTTATGCGTCGTCCCTATTTTCTTCCTTATTCCATAAGGTTGGAAAGTGTATTATTGTTCATGAGTGAGCAGTATTTTTCTTCCTTATTTTATAAAAACCATCTTTGGAATCGAAATCTATCTTAAAATCGCCTACTAAAACTATTTTACAATCTTCGCCAAGTATATTACAACTATACTTCACAGTTTTAAATATTGTTTCGAATGTGCATCATAATCCATGAGTGTGCTGTGTTTGTCTTTCTTGGGTAGATTTCTACTTTAACGCCCCAACTCTCGCCAAGGTGGCGATCATTAAACATATAGAGTAACCATGACGATTTTTTGTATTTATGTGGCAATCGTAATTTAGAATTAAAATGGCGATTTGGAACAACCTGTAAGTAGAGCATTCCGTTAAATTTTTATTTATTTTGGGTGGCCAATTAATGTAGTTTTAATAATTAAGTGTCTTCAAATTCCTTAACTAGTGCGTTTATCACTAATTTGTTCACTTTAGTTTTCATGTAGTTGTTTTGGGAGCGTTGAAACTTGTGCATAACTCCTAGAGACCCATGACTTCCAAGCTCGCCAAAGGGGGGGGGATTTTTAGGTTGGCGAAAGTAGGGGCGTTAAAATAGGAATCACCTCTTTCTTGAACGATAAAGCACATCTTTGGAATCCAAATCTATCTTAACCTACGCCTATTGATACTGTTTTAAAATCTACACCAGGCATATTCGAACTATAGGCATATTCCAAATAAATCTCGTAGACATTTTAAATACTGTTTGGAATGAGCATCATAATCCATGAGTGTATCGTGTTTTCCTTCTTTGTTCCATAAAACACTTCTTCGGAATAGAAATCTATATTAAAATCGCCTACCAAAACTGTTTAACAATTTTCGACAGGCATAGTCAAACTACACTTCACCTTTATAAATACCATTTGGAAAGTGTATCATAATCTATGATGTGTACCGTGTTTGTTTTCACTATTCTATAAAACACTTCTTCGGAATTAAAATCTATATTTAGATCGTCTACTAAAACTATTTTAGAATATTCGCCAGGCGTTTTCTAACTATACTCAAAATATATTTATAATAAATTGTCGCATTTTGGCACCCAGTTTAGCGATCATTTATCAAAAATTGCAAACCTTGTGCGACTTTCAACATTTTATTAACGCCCCCCCCACCCCTCCACATTATCTGGCAAATACATTTCAAAAGTGACTCGACGCGAAAATTGTACCAAAATCGTATCTACACAAAAAGCAAGGTTGAAATTAATAGCACTCTGGTGCTAATAAATAAATAAAATCAATAAGATAGAGGAAAAATAATGTGCGGCATTACTTAATGCAGCGGTAACTAAAAGGTAGTTCTATTTTGTCAACAAAATTAAATGTTAGGTCTAGGAGAAACTTCTGTCCGTTTTTCGTATGGTAACATTTTGCCGTGCCAAAACTATTGAATCTTATAATACGATATTTGGCATGTGTGTGAGATTTTTAGTGTAGGTGCTAGATTGCAGAGCATTTTCTGAAATTCGCAACTTACGGGGGAGAGGGGACGAAAACGTTCTTTTCACATTTAACGTATCTTGCGTGATCTCAAAGAAGAAAAGATATATCCAACAAATTCCTCCTGTAAAATACAACACTTACGAACACCTAAAAATCCATTTCAGAACATTTCGAGTATAATCCTCCAAGGTGGGTATCAGTGAAAAAGAGTAAAGGGGGAGGGTGGCCATTTTTCTCGAAAGAAAAAATATCCATAAAATTCTCGCTTTGAAATTTAACAAATATGAGTCTTAGGCACAATTTGTTTGTAATTCAGTTCTTGTTTAATTTTTTTTTTTTATGTAAAAAAAAACCATTACTTTCCCATACACCTAGTAGTTATAAAATTAAATGAAGAACGAAATTCAATTAGAAATATATAGTGATGGCAAAAAGTCCTGAACGCACTCAATATTTTTACCTAATTTTTGCGGTTGACTGAATTTTTCATTATGGAATTATCGTAATTTCTTAACTAACTAGCTGAAGTACCCGTTCTTCGCACGGTAATGAATTTACTTTTCGATATTACGATTTGTTGTGAATACTATTTCTCTTCTCTATCTCTACTTATTATAAAAGAAGATGTCTGTGTGTGGATCTGTGTGTGGGTCTGTGTGTCGGCGGCGTTACGGACAAACGGCTACACCTAGAAACACCAAATTTGGCACTCGGGAAGATCTAAACATGAAGTTGTGCACCTCGAAGCGATTTTTTCAAAATTCGACCTAGAATTTTTTTTATTTTATGTTTTATGCGATTTTTGGCTTTTTTTCTCACCTAATTCGTAATAACGGCGGAAATTACGCTCGCAGCAAAACGGCATTTGTATCATCGGATAGAGGAGAAATTTTTCTTTTAAAAACAGTTTGTTCTGAATACGTAACATAATTTACCGATTTTTAGGAATTTTTTTACTAAGCATCGACTTCGGCGAATTTTTCGTAAAATAATTTTAAAATTGTCGCCATCTTGAATTCTATCCGTCATAACTTTTTGATATTTTGACAAATCGTGAAACTTTCTTTTCTCCCTCTTTTAAAATAAAAACGAAAAAATTATGTAAATTAGATGATTTTTTACGAATTTTAATGCAGCCTAATGTTTAGAATTTAATAGCATCAGCACGATATTACGCCATTCATTACATTGCGATAGCGGCACGAGAACTTATGTTCGGTTGTTGCCACAGAAAGGATTACAAAAAAGGGTTTTTTCAACCAATCGAGCTTTGAAATGGGATATCAGAATTTCAATTCGCAAGTGAGGATCTATGACGTCAAATGCTTTAAGATACGTAAAAATTACGCCATAATTTTAACTCATTTATTCCAGCTCTATTTTCAACACAGGGAGACGATATTTTGATTAAAATTTACTGTAGAAATAAACTAATAAATTCACGATTATTATTATTAGAAGTGGTATTTTAATCCGGTGCTTATTTAAAAATTGAAATGTCTTCACGGTGCTGAAAATGTTCATTTTAAAAGTTACAAAGTTCGTTTCAAAGCGCGATATATTAAAATTTTTCTATTTACTATTTTTATTTTTGGCATTTAATTATGGCGCTGGCGTTGCCTAGCGTATGCAGGCAGGTTGCGAGTATAGTTTTATTTTAACGTTGTATTACGTTCCTCCATAAAGGAGAGCTTACGGGATTACATTAATTGATCATGGCACGTGATAATTTAATTGCGTTGCCACAAAAAGGATTAGAAAAAAATGTTCTTTTTCCAACCAATCGATTTTTTAAATGGGATATCGGAATTTCAATGCGCAAGTGAGGATCTATGACGTCAAATGCTTTAAAATACGTAAAAATTACGCCACAAATTTAACTCATTTATCCCTGCTCCTTTTTTTAACACAAGGGGGCGATATTTTGATTAAAACTTACTTTAGAAATAAACTGAGAAATTCATGATGCCAACTGGGGTATCTTTTACGGTAGTTAAACAGTGACGTCATAAATTTTTAAAAATGCGTGAAATTTGTAAACTCTGCAACTCTAACGTCCTGTCATAGTTATAGCGATTCTAAATAGCTCCTCGAGATGGCACAGTTTGATGTTTTCAGTAGACAGAACTATGGAGGATTTATAAGATATCTTTATATTGGATACATGGATATTTAAGTTGGCACCGCTTGAATATTTTTCACCACGGTGAGATTAAATGTTTTGCGGTGCTAAATACGCCAATCCTACAAAACTATGCATAAATTAAATTTGTATGGAGAGCTTCCTTAATAGCAACTATTATGGGAAATGAATAATGTTTATGGTAATGCGTAAATTGCTAAAGAATCGCCATAGAATATAAAGGTCCCATTTGTGCCAAATAATGTAAGCTGTTTCGTTAAATTGAGCATTAAAGAGGGAGAAGCGAAGATAGATAGTATTAATATGCGTAATAGGTAGTATTAGTAGATTTGTAAGGATGATATGAATAAATCCCAATATACAACGTTATTAAATATTTCATGAAATTAAAAGTGTTCTGTTTATCCTTTTTCAAGGGTTGTTTTACAACCAACTGAACGATAAGTAATTCTAATTTGCGTTGATATATACCGCAGTAATTTCGACAGAGCAGATTACTTGAACTTTTTAAAAATGAAATTCGCAGCTATTTTAAAATAAATAGTTGTTCATTTCATGAATTGTCTGAGGTATTTAATGCTACAACTTAAACTTCAAAACAGTATGATATAGAAATAACACATTTTGAAAGTCAGGAGTTCTCTGCAAACCGCTAAGCTTTTCACTTTTCTGATCGCGAATGACACTGATGTAGTTTTTTGAGTCATGATATTGCAATGATGCCAAGTTAGTACTCATGACGCAAACTTTACATTATAAGTCAAATAATTTCGCTTTTATTTTAGATTTCACAACACTGGAATTAAGTGGAATTACACATGTAAGGAACATTTTCGTTTCCTACCGTGCGAAGAACGGGCACGCAGCTAGTATTGTAATAAAGAGATATATCAAAATGGATATCGCGTTATATTGTATTCATTAATCATCAATACCGAATTTCAAGGCAATGGTTTGTACGGTGCAGAAGGCGATGCGGAGTAGCGCAATCTAGTGGCGAGTTTTAGTAAAACGGATACGGCGGAAATATTCTTCGCATTCAGATATCAATGTATACGAATTTTAATGATGATCGGCTGGACAGTCCTGAAGTTCATGTGTGGATGCAACATCGAGTGGCAAGTTATAGGAAAATGGATAGCGCCAAACTCTTCCCCGTGTTCAAATATCTATGTATACCTATTTTCATAGCGATCAGTCACCATCTAGTGGTCAGTTAACCATCTAGTGATTAATTAAAGTAATGATTTGCTACAGCGCCGTCAAGTGGCGAGTTGTAGCAAAATGGATAACGCCAAAATATTCTCATTGTTCAAATAGCTATGTATACTGATTTTCATAGCGACCATTTGAATGGTCAGGAATTTGGCCTGCTGCAGGGTCATCTAGTGGCGAGTTAAAACAATAATGCATTGCAGTGCCATCTAATGGTGAATAACATCAAAAGGAACACAGTTAGAATATATTCTTCGTGCTCAAATGTGTAAATATAAAAAATTTTATGCCGATTGGTCGAACGGTATAGAGGTTGATGCGTTGCAGTGCCATTTAGCGGCAAGTTACAGCAAAATGGATAGTGAAAAATATTCCCCGTTTTCTAATATCCGCGTGTACCAAATTTCATCGAAATCAGTTGGACGATATTCGCATAGCAAACGGCTAAACGGAATAGAATTCGACGTTCTGCTGCGCCATCTAGTGGCAAGTTAGAGGAAAACGGATAGCATAAAAACCTTCTCCATGATAAAAGACTTAGGTCAACCAAATTTCATGGTGATCGGTCAAACGGTGCTGGAGTTTTTCAACCTCATACACACATACCAACATTCATTTTTATCTATAACCAGTGTTATTATATATACCAGTCTCAAATAAAATCCAGTTTCAAATCTAAGTATCGCCAAAGGGCCAACATACGCCATTTTGCAAATTTTTTTCAGGGAATCATTCGAAGCATTGACTTAGCAGCAATCAAAATGGGAAATGGTTTGACCGCCAATAAGTAAAGCAGGCATTTATTTCAAAAGTGGAATTCCTTAATAGCCGCATTTTTTAAATTATCAACGTATAACGTGTTTTATTCATCGTTACTCCGATGTACTAAATGCGAAGATTTCAATTTTCTGAAATTTGGCGGAATTCCCCTAACTTAAATCAATATACTCAATTGGCGAGAATTCTGAAGATAGATTGCTCGAAATCCCTTAATAACTGCATTATTTCTGCACGGATTATCAGAATTTAACGCTGTATTCTAATAAAATCTATGCACTTGTTTTCAAAAATCTATTTCCTTAAGCTCTCAGTAAATTGCGCCAAGCCGAAAACTGTGCAAACCGCTAGAACTCACTTTCTCAAAATCGGCATATTAGCCATTTTATTTTTCGCCAAACTAAAAAATTTTACATATTAGCCTCGGAAATCTTCATTTCTTATTGTTTTGCGTATAAAACATTACATTCCTGCTCTGATTTCCCATGCACACGATATTATAATTAAAAAAAATAACCTTACAAATATAAAACTTTAAAAAAAAATCATTATTATTCTTTTATTTTTACTTTAAGAATTTAAAACATTTTATTCGGCAAAATCGCCACACATGGCAATAATGATGCTTATTTCATACTTTTTTCACTACAGGGGTTACAATTACGGAAAGCTTTCTGCGTGGAGAACATAAAAAATCTCTTAAATGGGGAACGGGTGGACTTTCAAAGTTTTAAAGTGGACTATAATTTATTCTATATTATTTTACATATCTGTGCAAAATTTCAGGCTGATAGGTCCATTTTTGTGGATTTGTATACTAATCAAACTCACAAACAGAATTTCATTTTTATTTATAAGATGAAATAAATAAATAAACTTATAAATCTGGAAAAAGTTGTTAAGTATGACGTCAAAATGAAGTCATTGGCATTTGCAATAGCTAATTTTGTTACGCAAATGATTAACTTTTGTTGACTCTCGGAAATGAAATGTTGCCGAAAATAGCGAAAAATCGCTTTAAAATGAGGGAACGGGTGGATTTTCAGATTTTTAAAGTGACACAGATTGTTTTCTATATCTTATAAATAAAAATGAAATTCTGTTTGTTTGTTTGTTTGTTTGTTTGTTTGTTTGTGGATTTGATTCGTATACAAATCCACAAAAATGGACCTATCGGCCTGAAATTTAGTACAGATATGTAAAATAATATAGACTAACTCATAGTCCACTTTAAAACTTTGAAAGTCCACCCGTTCCCGGGAATTTAAGAGATTTTTTATGCTCTTCACGCAAAAATCTTTCCGTAATTGTAACCCCTGTAGTGAAAAAAGTGTGAAATAAGGATCGTGGTTGCCATGTGTGGCGATTTTGCCGAATAAAATGTCGTTCGTATACAAATCCACAAAAATGGACCTATCGGCCTGAAATTTAGCAACAGATATGTAAAATAATATAGAATAAATCGTAGTCCACTTTAAAACTTTGAAAGTCCACCCGTTCCCGGAATTTAAGAGATTTTTTATGCTATTCACGCAAAAAGCTTTCCGTGATTGTAACCCCTGTAGTGAAAAAAGTGTGAAATAAGGATCGTGGTTGCCATGTGTGGCGATTTTGTCGAATAAAATGTTTTAAATTCTCAAAGTAAAAATAAATGAATAATAATGATTTTTTTTTGTTAGTTTATATTCGTAAGGTTATTTTTTTTTAAATTATAATATCGTGTGCATGGGAAATCAGAGCAGGAATGTAATGCTTTACACGCAAAACAATAAGAATTGAAGATTTCCGAGGCTAATAGGTAAATTATTTTAGTTTGGCGAAAAAATAAAATGGCTCAAATGCCGATTTTGTGAAAGTGAGTTCTAGCGGTTTGCACAGATTTCGGCTTGGCGCAATTTATTGAGAGCTTAAGGAAATAGATTTTTGAAAACAAGTGCAAAGGTTTTATTAGAATACAGCGTTTAAATTTTAATGATCCGTGAAGAAATAATGCAGTTATTAAGGGATTTCAATTGATCTATCTCCAGAATTCTCGCCAAATGAGTACATTGATTTAAGTTGGGGGAATTCCCGCCAAATTTCAGAAAATTGAAATCTTCTCATTTAGTACATCGGAGTAATGATGAATAAAACACGTTATAGTTGATAATTTTAAAAAAATTCGGCTGTATTAAGGGATTCAACTTTTCAAATAAAGGCTTGCTTTACTTTTTCGCGGTCGAACCATTTCCCATATATTATTGCTGCTAAGTCAATGCTTCGAATGATTTCCCTGAAAAAACGCTTGCAAAATGGCGTATGTTGGCACTTTGGCGAGGCTTAGATTTGAAACTGGATTTTATTTGAGACTGGGATATATAATGACACTGGTTATAGATAAAAATGAATGTTGGTATGAGTGTATGAGGTTGAAAAACTCCAGCACCTTGAGCACCGTTGCACCATGAAATTTGGTTCACCTGTCTTTTATCATGGAGAAGGCTTTTTATGCTATCCGTTTTCCTCTAACTTGCCACATAGGTGGCGCAGCAGAACGTCGAATTCTATTCCGTTTTAGCCGTTTGCTATGCGAATATCGTCCAACCGATTTCGATGAAATTTGGTACACGCGAATATTAGAACACGGAGAATATTTTTCACTATCCATTTTGCTGTAACTTGCCGCTAAATGGCGCTGAAAAGCATCAACTTCTATACCGTTCGACCTGATCGGCATAAAAATTTTTTATACTTACACATTTGAGCACGAAGAATATATTCTAACTGCGTTCCTTTTGATGTTACTCACCACTAGATGACACTGCAATGCATTATTATTTTAACTCGCCACTAGATGACGCTGCAGCAGGCCAAATTCTTGACCATTCAAACGGTCGCAATGAAAATCAGTATACATAGCTATTTGAACAATGAGAATATTTTGGCGTTATCCATTTTGCTATAACTCGCCAATTGACTGCGCTGTAGCAAATCATTACTTTATTAAACCACTGGATGGCCCTGCAGTGTATCACTTCTTGACTGTGCAAATGATCGCTATGAAAAGAGGTATACATAGATATTTGAACACGGGGAAGAGTTTGGCGCTATCCATTTTCCTATAACTTGCCACTAGATGTCGCGTCAACACATGAACTTCAGGACTGTCCAGCCGATAGTCATGAAAATTCGTATACATCGATATCTGAATGCGAAAAATATTTTCGCCGTATCCGTTTTTCTAAAACTCGCCACTAGATTGCGCTACGCCGCATGGCCTTCTGCACCGTACAAACGATTGCCTTGCAATTCGGTATGCATGATTATATTACACAATATAACGCGATATCCACTTTGCTATATCTGTTTATTACAATGAATAGTAATCACCACAAATCGTAATATCAAAAAGTCCATTCATTCCCGTGCGAAGAACGGGTACTTCAGCTAGTTTTTATATATAACTAGCTGCGTGCCCGTTCTTCGCACGGTAGGAATCGAATATTTTACTAAAATATAATTGTAACTATCTATGCGAAAACAAAATGTAAAAAAGTTCAAGTAGTCCTTTTGTTGAAACTACCGCGGGATATATTACGCAACGTAGGATTATGGTTTAGTTAGTTGTAGTACGATCGTTGAAAAATAATGATATAAATTTCACGAAATAGTTATTAACGGGGTATACTGTGCTTTAATCCATATTACCCAAACAAATCTGCTATCACTACCGGAGAAAAAAAATGAGAATACTATCTATTACTATCTTCGTTTATCTATCTTCGTTTCTCCGTCTTTAATATTTAATTGAAAGAAACAGATTAGGTATTTTAAATCAACGATGCCTTTCTACTTTTTGGTGGTTCTGTGGAATTTATGCATTGCCATTAAAACAGATCTTCATATATTATTAAGCATAATTCTTGTCTGATTGGCGTATTTAGCACAGCAAAATATTTCATCTCGCGGTGGTGGAAAACATCCAAGCTGTACCAATTTAAGTAGTATTTAAATCCACCATAGTTAAGGCTCGTGAAAACATCAAACTGTGTAATCTCGAGGAACTATTTGGAATCGTTCAAATTGCGAATAGGGCGTTATTTTGTGTTGCAGAGTTTAAGAATTTCAGACAACTTTTAATCTATGCGGTCACGTTCTGACCAGGGTAGTCCAATTTAGTTATTTCGAGCAGTAGTTTTCAAACGGAGTAATATTGAAAAATACGACGTTGAAAAACTCTCGCTTGCAACAGAACTTTATTAAAGTTAATTTGAGAGATATTGGGGTTATTCCTAGTTAATCGGTATTTCAAATATTTTCCGGAGCCATTATGCTAATGATGTAACTTTTGTGCAAGAGTTTGTTAAGTTGCTAAAATTTAACCAAAAAAAGTATATCTAATATAGATAATATACCGCCAAAAGTCGTCCAAACTTGGCGACATTTTGCACGATTTTTGGGAATACATACAACGACCGTCTTCAAACCAATAGCGAATACTATGCATTGTGTTAATTAGTATTTTGCATCTTGTGGCGACATTTGAATTTCCCACGATTTTAAAAAATGCAAGTTTCCTTTCCTTATTATAGTTGCTGAAAAATCACAGAGCTCAAAAATCGCTAAGGGTAGCACGCGCATTAAACAAAATACTTGAATTTTTATAATAGTAAATTTTTGCGTCAAAGCCTTTTAATGTTATTGGATTTCTAACTCATTTTTAAACTCAAGATGTGAAAATGACATCATTCTCAGTTGCGATATCTAACATGAATTAGTGAACGAAGAAAAAGAAAAAAAAAATACGTTATTTTATTTTCTACGGCATCTGATAATCTGGATGGAAATTTATTATTTCGCTCGTGGTGTACTTTTTTACCAAAACTTGTTAACCTCATTAGGATATTTAATGCATTTTTTCATTCGTGACATCAAAATGACGCCAGTCTTACTTGAATTATTGAAAGTACTAAATAAATAAATCTAGCTTTGTTAACTATGCTCACGAATGTGCTGAAATCGGACATTTGGGTAGCTTTCTACCCTGAAAATTGCGAAAAATCCTAAAAAATTAGGGAACGGGTGGATTTCCAGAATTTTAAAGCAGCCTTCGGACTATTCTATGTCGTTCTACATGTATGTGCAAAATTTCAATTCGATCAGTCGAACGGTGTAGGAGGAGTTCCCGGACGAACAAACAAACAAACTTTCACATTTATATAATAGATTATGAAAATTTTCAAGCGGATCGTACAAACGGTGTAGAAATTATTAGGCTTTTTGTCCTTGACATTGCAATGTTTTGCAGTAATGGCGGAAAAAGTTTTACCTTGAAGTCAGGGATCAGCGCAACTATATAGTAATTAAAATAATCATAGTAAAATTTCTTTTATTTAAAAAAGAAAAAGAACATCTTTTTAACATTGGCAATCGATTCGACTGTGAATACATTGAGCTGACGTCACTATGCCTCTTAAGACTACTAAAAGTCGAGCTTATTCTAGCATTGGTTCTTCCGTGTTATCAGAATTATCTTCTGCAGGAGGCCTTGAGTTTAGAATTAATAAGTGGCATTTTAGTCCGTTGCTTAGGTTTATGAATTTAATTACTTTAACTCACTCAGCTGAAAATGTTCTTCATTTTGAATGTTGCAAAATCACTTTTGAAATATGATGCATTAAAAATTTCCCATTTACTCATTTAATTTTGTATTTAACCATGCTACATCCGTAACATTACGTAACACATGCATGCTGCAAAATAAAATTACTTTCCGATTGCATTTCGCTATTTTTGGTATATTTCTTTTTATTTATTAATTTTTTTTTAGATTTTAGGACAAAGTTTTACATACCTAATACGAATGTAGTAAAATCTAAATCAATACGGTAAAATCTTCTTCCAGACGCAATCATACCTTAGTTAAGCACTCCCAAGGGTAAAATAAATTATTTGAAATCTAAAATGTTTTTTTTTATTATTAACGAAAACGCTGGAATGTTCTTTCTGTGGCAATCAAATCTAGTTCAATCATAGCACAAGAGATAAAATGGCGGCTTTCACAAGGGTTGCCATATATTCACAGAACGTTGCCAAGGATATGACTGGTTTAAAAAAAAAAAAAAAAAAAAAAAAAAGCGTCATCTTTAATATTGAACTCCTGGTATCCAAACGATCTTGCTATTTGAAAATAGTTAACTTTATGTTAACACACGTATTTATTTCTCGTGAATCTTAACTTGGCGTAATTCCAACTTCATGTTTTTTCGAATCCAACATACTTTTAAGAGCTTTCCTGCTTTGTTGCGAAAGCATAAATTGTTTTTGCGGGAGCAAGGTCGCCAAATATGGTAAGCTAGATGCTCATTTCTTCTGTTTTTAATTAATATCTTCTAAATAATTTGAATTTCAAAATTTTTTTTAGGTCACTGGCTTTTTTTTAAATCTATTTAAGCCTCTGTGCCAAATTTGACCAGGATCCGACAAGCTCTCTGGCTACCTATAGCGAACACACACACATACATCCCATTAGCATACTATGCTATTATTAAAGAGGGTGTTAATGATTCTAATTTGTTTTGAATACCTTCCAACAAGGCTGATTATAATGTAGGTTTTTCTGCCGCCCGTGGACTAACTGCTGTAAAAACAGGGGGTGTTTACACTTTTTCAGAATGATTTCGAGGTCTTATAATTGGTGTTTAAAATTTTAAAATATAATATTTAATGATGTTTAAATAACATCAACCATAAAGCAAGGATCAATCTAGTAATTTTTTCCAGGGTCCCATTTTTGTGAAAACTGTTTATTTTTCAAATTTCAATATCTGTTTTTGTGAATTTCAATATTTGTTTTTGCGAATTTCAACGTCTGTTTTGGGGGAATTTTCATAATAATTTTCGTGACAGTCACTTTTTTTCTAAAATAATTTGCAAAACAATTAAAATATTGTAGTGCCATTCTATCCTTCCAGTCACATAATTCGTCTTGGCTACAAAGATGTCAGACTTCGCAAGAGATGCCGCCACTTACAAGCGTCATCAGTTTCCACGGCAACCAGAACATAAGGAAATCCCCGTTTTGTTTTTTCGCGCCAGAGAGCGAGATAGAGAGACGAACAATTGAGACACTAAAATTTGACGTGTGTGATGATGATATATGTTCCTAAAGGACTATTACTCATTGTTTTAAAAAATCTTTCTCTTCTAACATGTAAATAAATTGTTTAATTCGTATTGGGTTTAACCTAGACTTCATTAAATGGTTAATTGTTACTATGCTGGAGTATCATTTTCTACAATATAATGTATAATGCCAATGAAGAGTTGTTTTAATCGATGGTAGTTTTGCGGATCGGCATGGAACCCTATACTATTTTTAAATGATTTGTCGGATAGACCTTTTTTCTGCACAATAACATCGCGATTTCCATGATAAAAAGGTGTTTTTAAAAATTCCGCAGGGTATTGATTTCCATTTCTTCTAGTACAAGCCGTCCTAGGGGCATTATTCTGACTGCGGACCTTACTTAACACAAAAAATCTGGAAAATTTGATTTTGGTTTTAAAGTGCTGCTGTTTCTCACAATAATTAGGAATGTTTATATATTTTTACCAACTAAAGTCAACGATTTTTAACAGTTTTTTTATTTTTTAAGACCGCCTGTGCATTTACTTAATGTTAGATGGTAAGCTGTTCCATTATCTTACAATAAAATTAAAACCCGTCGCTTTTTTCTTAGCCAGTTTTTTCTTTACCAGTTAATTTGGTTAAAAAATTTCATACAAGGAGAAAAATCATAAGTTGTTTAACTTTTATTATATAAAAAAAGTTTTGAAGCATCACTCTGCTGGAGTTAAACAGTAGAAATTTTGTTCTTATAACATTTATTAAATTCTTAAAAAAAAGGAGACAATAAATAGCAGATTTTATTTGAACAAGATAAGTCAGTTACGTTACCTTCAAAACTTCTTAATTCTATTGGCTTAGGCTAAAAAGAATGGAAAAAAAATTAAATCTTTTTTGTGAGGGGAGGGGGTGGAGGAAGAGAAGCCTTTCTTAGAAGCATTTTTAATAATAAATAAAATTTAATATATAAAAATACTGATTAATCTTTTTGTCTGATGCTCGAAAGAAAGCACAAAAAAACATGTGGCATGCGTGATTTGAATGCCAAATGGCGCGTTCGATTTCTTTCCTACCACCGAAGACCATCGTGTGCATGTGGTTCCAAAAGTCCTCTGCCCAATTACTAGCAGCTTTTGAGGTGTACCAACGTTCAGAAATCTCCCCAACTTCTGATGAGGATCTAAGCAAATATATACATACAGGGTCTGACTAGAACATTTTTTTTGCCTAGGACACTTTTCCACTTTTGTAGCCCTATATATTGCTCGCTCAATTTTTATACACCTATATATCTCTGTACTAAATTTGTGGCCTATTTCTGCATGTGTTCCCAGGACTCGAGCCCTAAGAGCCCGTGCTGTAGTCAGGGTCTACATATACAGCTACAGTGTGCCCGCTAAAGCCCGCTGTCACCGCAATAATTTCTGAACGGCAAGAACTGTAGTCATAAAAATAGGGTCTTGTGGTACAGCAAAAAGTTGCCGTGTGCTACTCAAGGAAACTGCTTACAGTGACATTTATTGGATAAATTTGGAGTTAACATTCTTATCTCTAAAACTGTGAAAAAAAGTCAGCTGGAAAGTTGTTCAACACCATCTTATTTAGTAAGAATAGACACATTAATTTTCACATGACGGCTCATTAGTTCACATAATATTGCTGCAGATGGAAGGCATAAAACACACATTTGTTTGTCGAATTTTTCAAAACTGCATTTGCCTGACAGGAAGCTCATTTATCCTCCTTCATGCTAAAAGTGTTTTCTGTCAGCAACAATACACCGAAACCACCCAAAATTCTGAATAGCCAAGTTTTCAGTATCGGATCCAGGAGAGGGGCTGGGGGGTTTCATCCACCCTCCCCCCAAGCCAAAAACATTGCTTAAGAGCAATATTTTGCTTCCTTATACATTTTCCTTATGTCAAATAAGCTGAAAGTAGCCATTAGCCCTTCCCAAAGCAAATTACATTGTTTTAATGTTACATTTTTCTTCACTGGTACATAGTTTAAGTCAAATAAGTCTTATTTTAGAAATAGCCACCCCCCCCCCCAAAAAAAAAAAAATCCGTATCTGCCACTGCCATTTTCTAGCTACCGAATGCCGCAATCCAAAGATCTTCATCAGCAGTATACGAAAATATGATTTCTCGCAAACTGTTAACGACCGCTCATATGATTTTCGGAAAAACCTTTCTATTATTAGTCCCATATATTTAGCCGGTCTTTTAACCCTTTGAGGCGCAAACCTTTCGCAATGCTGAAAAAGAGCAGACGTTGCCATCGCTCGAATTAACTACCAGCAAGATGGCGGACGATCGAAACGTTCATCGCGTACAGCCAGCTGTCGTCAAAAAAGGGTCTCTAGATCTGTGGCACGCGATGACGTTTCGATCGTCCGCCATCTTGCTGGTAGTTAAGTCGAGCGAGGGCAACGGCT
>JAWZYV010015674.1:0-53928 GCA_038373885.1 Cheiracanthium punctorium
AGGTAGTCGGATTTAGTTATTTCGCGCAATAGTTTTCAAACGGAGTAATATTGAAACATACGACGTTGAAAAAGTCTCGCTTGCAACAGAACTTTATTAAAGTTAATTTGAGAGATGGGTTTATTTCTAGTTAATCGGTATTTTAAATATTTTCCTGAGCTATTTTGCTAATGACGTAACTTTTCTGCAAGTTTCTAAGTTGCTCTAATTCAACAAAAAATGTACATGTAATATACATATACATACCGCCAGAAGTCTTCCTATCTTGGCGACATTTTGCACGACTTTTTGGAATACATACAACGACCGTCGATTGCGACCGACAATTGCGAAAAATCGAAAAATTAGGGAACGGGTGGATTTCCAGAATTTTAAAGCAGCCTACGTCGTTTTATGGGTATGTGCAAAATTTCAAGCCTATCGGTCGAACGGTGTGGGAGGAGTTCCCGGACGAACAAACAAGCAAACAAACAGACAAACAAACTTTCACATTTATATAATAGATAGATTTTGATAAATGTACATGTTATTTTTAAAATGCCACATATAAGCAATAATTGCCTGCAGCCAGTGAAGCACTAGAGCTTTCTTGTTTATCCCTGTAAATGAACTACTCATGCATTTTAACTACATAATTTAGTACACAGCAATGAATACAAATTTCCAAGCAATCAATGCATACTTCGGACTTATGAAAGTTTCAGAACGAGGACACTAGCATTTACTTTTTTAATTTTTTTGTAACACTTAAAATTTTTTTCTAAAAAGAGAAAAGTCGAAATTAAAAAGCGACATGATTCGAATGCTAATGTTCTTTAAAAAAAGGCTAAGAGCAGTTTTTTTCTAGTCTGGGGCTTTTTTTTTTTTTTTTTTTTTTTTTTAAACTTGCAGAATTTTATTTTACATGTACTAAAATTGCCAATAGATGGCGTCAGTAAAAATGAATGTCTAAAATATTGCAGCTCTGAATTTCTTTTCTTTTCTTTTTTTTTTTTTTCCTCTTCTTTCTTTTTGAATGGAACATAAATGTTATTTAGAATTAGTGTTGCAGACATCGCCTGGCATGATAATTCAGTAGGAGAATGGATAGAGGAGCATAAGCATTGACAATATAAATTACAGAGGGTGAAACTAAGGTTTGTCGCACCCACTGCTTAAAATTAGACATTCTGACATAATCTGGATCACACTGGTGCTAAATGAAAACGAAATGCAGAATAACAGTCTTTTATAAAAGCATACTGAAGGTGGATTACCCATGTTCATTGTACAATAAGACTAAAATATTCTAATTATAATTAGCAAACTAGATTCAACAGTTAGGTAGGCCTGTCGCGTGGCTTAAAGTCATGAGTTTTGGTAGGTTTTCTCCTGATGTCAGGCCATGATTATCACATGGGCACTTGGGGTACGCGCCCTGGGCCAAATAATAGAGAAATAAGCCAAAAAATTGAGCCAGCTATATACAGGGGCATAAAATTTTTAGAGTGCCCTGGACACGAATGTGTTATAGTCACGCCTTGCTATGTAACGTGGATACGCGTTCGAACCCCTTAAGTCCTCCGAGCAAGACACCTCACATCCTAGGCAGATGGCGCGTGCATGGTTTTGCCATAACATAAATAATTAACAAATGAGTAAGAAGTCACATGATCAAAGGAGATATCCGTTTATTACAATGCCATTTTAGGAAAAATATTTATTTTAAAAAGTATATTCATCCTTTACACTTACTCATGAGACTAAAATAAAGTTTTAGTCATTTAAGGAAGAAAATAATACAAAATAAATAAAACTTTAAAACAGAAAAAAAAAAGAAATCCTATAGAATACACTATATATTATTTCTAAGTTTCAGCTTATGTTGATCCAAATGAATGATTTAACTTGTATTATACTTTCATTTGCGTGAGAGTAAAGTATAGTGAACAAAGGGAACATTTCATGGCATGTTTGGGACAGAAATTTAAGATGCTTAGTAAAATTAACAGATGTTTTAACATGAATTTATTTAAAAATTGAAACAACGCTAAATTTCTACATATTTCTGGTTTGAAATTAATGGTAATCTGTTGCTCAAGAGGCTTAAGACTCTGAGAATTATAAGATAATTATTGAGAAAAAACGTTTATGTTTCGTAAAATGCACATTAAAATTAAATCTTTTACAGTCAGTAATGAAATTTTGCTGGAAAAACCATTTTGCAGATTTGACCGTTTGCAGGACCGAGCAAACGGTCGAGCAAAAAATCGAGGAGGTTCGAGCAAAAAATCACACGTGAAGTTTTTAGTATACCTTTCTCCTTAATACAAGACAATAGTAAATAAAGGAACTTTTTGACATTAATTTAGGTGCTATAACACAGTTCGCTCCTTTTCTTTTAGAGTAAATAATAAATACTATTATTTTTAATCCAATGAATTTACGTAAATATATTTTTCTTTTCTAATTTACACTTTAGAATAACGTATCAAAGAAAAAAATTTTTGGAAACATTCTTGGTGCTGCCATCTGTAGACTTCTCAGGAAATCATTTTAGAAAAAAAATTAGTGTGTTGGTGTTATGGCAAGCCTACACAATTGGTATCTGCCTAGAGGTGAGGGAGCTGCCTTAGTCGAAGGACTTCTTACGGGTTTCTAATGCGCATTCGTGCAACAGCTGGAGAAAACCGACCAAATCTGCAGACCGTTAGATCGATAGCCGCGCGGTAGACTCGAACGCGAGACATTTGACCTTCAGCCATCTACCATGTTCATATGTCTCATCCGCTTAGCCATGGTGGGGCCCTCAGTCCAAAAAAAAAAAAAAAAAAAAAGACAGTGCAATAAGAACTTTTTTATTTTTCTAACATGTATCAAATTACCCTATAAGAACACTATTGTATTGTAAGAAAATATTCGTCTATGATATTTTGATGTATTTATACGTTTGGATGCAAATTGAATTAATTTATAGAATTTTTAAGGTGATATATATGTGTGTGTGTGTGTGTTTCCGCATGTGTGAATGAACCGCAAATGAACCGCAATGGTGAATTCGATTGAGCTCAAGGACTATATTCCGTATATGGTGCTGTTTACATATCGATGATTGTTTATATGTTTCATTTGGTGATCGTTCTGGCGCCGTCCTGGGTGATGCACAGCGAGAGTGAAGTACCCTGCCGGTGGTACTTTTGACTGGCAACCATAAAGAAACGTGCATCGTCCGTCAGTTTGGGAATTTGAAATTGTTTCATGTTATGGATGGAAGGGAATGAAATATGTTATGTTATTGTATGAAAAGAATGTCTGTGTGTGTGTGTTTGTTAGAAATATGGTGTGAATATAAAGCTAAATAAAAGAATGCATGTTGGTTTTACGTTATCAGCCGGTGTGTGTGTTTGTTAGAAATGTATTGTCAATATAAAACTAAATAAAAGAAAGCATGCTGGTTTTACGTTATAAGCCGGTGTGTATTATGGACATTTCTGAGCGGCTAATTTAAAAAAAACATTAAGGTAAGTGCTTTTTTTTAACGAATGTTTGTCAATGTTTAAGGTTTTTAATGTGAATTTTAAATTGATATTTGATGTTTTTATGTTGTCGTAAGTGCTATTTATGTGCTATTCTAATCATACTGACTTTATATGAGGTGTACAACTAGGTTTTTTAATCCACTGATGTTTTTTAAAGTTGAAAACGGGCCAGTGTTTGCCCAGTTTACATTAGTTGTACAACTAGGTTGCTTAAACCACTCTGAAGTTTTTTTAGTTAAAAACGGTCCACTGTTTGCTCATTTTAAATTGCCTGCTACGGAATTTGCAGACGTTTTTTGGTTAAATATGGACGGTGTATTTTGTTTTAATGTTTTTGTTAGTAGAATATATGTGCAATTTTAATGTGTTAAAATACTTTGCTGATCGTGCAAGATGGTTGGCGACAGTCGCTTGGGCTTGGCAACCTCCGAGCTCCAGCGACTGTCGCCGTGTTTACATGTTGTGCGCACCGTCTTGTATGATTTTACAGAGCTCAAATTTGGTATGTTTATTATACACGGCCGTCATACGCCGGATGGATTGGGTGTACGAAATCGGTATATCTTCACACCGCCCCACGAAAATTATGGATTAGTGATGACATTCCGTCTATTATACGCAATTATGAAGTGCGCTCATACGCGCATCCGATGCGCACAAATTTCCTGGCTACGCGCATGTTTGTAGTCAGAACACCAGCCCTCGATTCGACCACTGGGTATTGATATTTGAGTAGTGTACAGGATGTATATCTTTAACACAGGGCTATAAAATTGCACAGTCATGATACATTTCGGCCTATATACGCAAATTCTTGAAAGTGCGCTGTCCAAAATGGGACGTTGGTCACTTCACCTTACACTAAATGGGTATGCTTACCCTATAACCGGTGGTATCTTCCCCGTATTTATCTGGAAACATACTACACTTACATGGGTTTATTTAATATTAAATTTCTCAATCATGAACACACTGGGAAAAGAATGAAGTCTACAAAACCAGTTAAAGATTGAAGAGCATAGTGTATTATTCTGAGCCTCATTATAGCATGGGCAAATCGGGACTTTGCCCAGGGTCCCCAATATCAAATGTTGCTATAAATATTATTTTTAATATTAAAATTTTATGAAAAATAAAACAAATTTTGTAGATGAGGGCCCCCAAATTCCTAAATGCCCGGGGCCCCAGTTGGTCATAATCAGGCTCTGGTATTATTACCTTCCGAACATGTACCATGTAAGGCAACTGTAGTAATAACTAGAAATCAAAGCCCGTTGTGGAGGCAATTATAATTGGTGCTGCCATCTGTAGACTTCTGAGGAAATAATTTTAGAAAAAAATGGAATTCCATTAAAAAACAGTATGTTAGTGTAATGGCAAGCCTACACGATTGGTATCTGCCTACAGGTGGAGGAGCTGCCTGATCGGAGGAATATTTAAGGGCTTTCTAAAGCGCATTCGCGCGACAGCTGGAGAAAACCGACAAAACTCCGACTTGGCTGACCGTTAGATCGACAGCCAAGGGATGGACCCGAGCGCGGGACTTTCACGAAACGGGCGCTAGAAAAAACATTCGAAAAAATATGTCTACATTCTATATATTTAACCTTTGTACGCATAAAATAAGTAATTTCATATTCAATTTTTATTATATTGAAATCGAAATTGCATTTTCTTCTAAAAACGTGCGAAAATTTTTCGTATTCGAAAGATTTCGCACATTATACGTCACTAGTACGTATATTATAGGTCACTGTATTACATACTGCATAAATTCATTGAGTATACGGCTTACAGTTTTTTACAGGGCTCTAAAAAAATATATTTTTTTTAATTGCGGCCTGTACTCTCAAATCTTTTAAGTGCCCTAGTGCCTGAACACTAGATCTGATTGAGTTGAATGAAATTTATTTAAACGCTTGGTAAAGATCAAGTTCTCGGAAAGTCGAGTGTAGTCACTTCATATTTTTACTTCTCTATCTACATTATTCCGTGAATTACTGACATTTTAAAATACTAATGGATTTTTAGGTCAGTCTGTTTAAACAGCAAAAGCACGCACAAATAAAAAGGAGAAATAAAGAAGAAGAGGAAGAAAGTTTAGATCTGTCTCCAAGCAGAATGAATAAAAAGGATGGAAGAACCGTCGTTTCCGAGATGTTTCGTGTGTTGGGTAATGGAAAAATCTGAAAACGATGATTATGTGCCTTCCAAGCGGATGAGGGATAAAATTCTTAAGTAAATTTTCTCTTCACTGTACCAACAATTTATGTCATTTAACTAGCTGCATAGCCCGGCGTTGCCCAGGAGCATTAGGTTATAAAGACATAACTTCGCAAAATAAATTATCTGCTATGCTCGCTAATCCAATCCCATGGCTTATTTTCACAGCCATTAACTCATAAAGTAAGTATGAATTTTAAACACATTAGTCTGGATATGTGTGCAATTCTTCAAACATTGTAGTGACGCAGATAAAAAAAAAATCGTTTAATCCTATATTAATAATTTGGGAGAGAAATCTAAATTCTTAAATTAATTACTAAAAAAGTCATCTAGTCCAGTTATCGTAAAATAATAATAATAATAATAATAATAATAATAATAATCTTCAAAATCTATTTAAAAGTTAGTAATTTAATATCTAATTAACTAAAAAAAAAACCCACCAAATCCCGTAATCCTAAAATTCAAATAATATTAAAAATCTTCAAGTTCCACTGTTTAAAAATTTTTAAATAAATAAGTCATTGCATAATTTCTAATTAACAAATAATGGTGATAATAAAATGACTTTCTGAAAAATGTCAAGAAAGTGCAATTGTCGTAAAGTGCCTTTAAGAAAAATTGATTTTCCCGAAAAATCCCGAGTAGCATGCTTAAAAAAAATGTTCATGCTTGCTAATCTATTCCGACAGTGACCCCCTCCCCAACTTCGAAAAAGAACACCTTGTCTTGGAAACGCTTCTGCCAATGCAGGAAAGCACGGAGGAATTTTCTTTCCATACGACACAGATTTTTAACTCACGATCTTTTCAGAAAAAAATCACATAAAATATCTAATTAATATTTCTGTACGGTTCAAAATTTGAAAGAGGACAAAATAAATGTTTTATCAATGGTAAAAATTTGGAACATTTTTGCCTGTAAGGTTTTTCGATGCGACAGTGTCTATTTAAAATTGCAAAAATTACCTGAAAAGCTATCTTTCTTTTAAAAATCCTTTAAAATCTGAAAATTTAAGCACGGTTTTGACGCAGGGATTATTTTTAAAGGAAAACTGTGTAGTTTCCGGTGATATAAGAAATATAGTTTTTGGACAAAAATTTAGCTCGCGATAACGCAGAATGCGCGAAAAAAGGCCGAAAACTGGGCCATACAAAGAAACCATTAAAAAAAAATCGGATTGATTTTTTTCCCCCAAGCAATAGCTTTTTCTTGTCCTGTTTAATCGGAGCGCAGATTTGGTCCAGATCCGACGAACGGTTTAGGCGCCTATTTCGAACAAACAAACTGACAGATAAGAAAGCTATTTTATGTATGTAGAAATACAGATATCACGATGTATGTTTTAATTTTAAAGTTTGGGATTAATATTCAGAGCTTATTATTTCTAATTATTATCTTCCTACCAAAACATTTTTTTATATTTTTATAAACTTAAAGCTGCATGAAAATTGTACCTTGTAGACAATTTTAAGCTGTTTTTCCAAGACCCTTAGAAAGTTTCTTAATGCAAAGACTAAAGACTGCAAAGCAATAGTATATACAACAGACAGTGTAGATGCTCTAAAAACATTAGTATTTTGAAACAATAGTACTCTATGATTAGAACTCCGACAATGTGAGGCAGCAGATTTGGAAGCAAGGACTTTCTAAAAGCAGGAATTTTCGAAATGTATTGCGTGCCACCGCTATTGTTGGAATTCTAAAAAATTCAGAGGTTATTCTAATGTCTGTTAATTCAGCTTGCAGCACTGCGTTGCAATCCGACAAACTTCATGGATTTTGATCAATTTTAACACTCATATTTGTTTATAATATTGCAGCCGGTTTTTACTTTATTTTGAATTTTTGAACCTTCTTAGAACATCTAGTTTCTCTCCCCATAAGCGGTATCGAATAGTTTTCTTACTGTATGGTCTTCCCATTTTAAGCAGTGGTCATTCAATTTTTCTGTAGCTCTTAAATATCCTCTAACGTTTAGAGTATTTTATAATAAATTCATTCTTTCGGCTGTTAAATAAAATAACTATATTTAAAGACTTTTTGAAGGTAAAATAAAACTGTCGAGTACGTTTCGAAGACTAAATTATTTTTCTTTTAAGAGCAGAATGTGTACCAACTCATAGAGAATTAAGATAGCAAGTTTTACAGCAAGGATAGTATCTATGAATACGAATATTTATTGTATCCAAACGTCATTTTTTTTTTTTTGTTGACATTAAATGGCGCTGCCTTCAATCGGAAAAATTCTGAATTTATGTGGAGCGTTCTGCGCATTATCTGAGCAGTTAGTCTCCATTAGTAATGCATGGAGTTGACCTATGGGTACTATGTCCAACTCGATAGCAGCGTTGTCTAGGTTCCGAGAAATAAGTGGTGCTGTCCTGTTGCTTTTACATAGCATAGGGCATATTTTTTTATATTTGAAATATTTTAATTACTTTGGATTTAATCGTCAAAATCAGATTTTCTTTTTTTTTTTTTTTTTTTTACGTAAAAGCTCTCGCGTCAATGTTCCTTATCAGTTGCTCTTCTGCTAAATAAAAAAATAGATCAAATAATAACAGCTATCTTCGCTTATATGGTCTGCTCTGGGCAGCAGCAGATGTTTTGCAGTTTCGCCCGCTGTGTGTAAGCGTATGTTCGTGGCTTCTGGAAATTTCCCGAAGCAGTGCTTTTCACCTCTATTTTTTGAATTGCCTTAACGGTTTTTCATAAAGGTCGCTTTAGCAGTTGAGCTTCTGATTTTGGATGGGGAAGAGCCATTTCCCCATCGTTCTGTGATTTTGATGGAGTTTAACTCTGGACGACTCTTTACACTGTCCCAATAATTATTATTGAATGTATATAGTATTTTTTTTAAGTACATAGTCAATCCGGATTTTTTGTATGTTCAGATTGAGTGAATAAAGTAACGTTTCAAGTGCAAAAAGTATCTAAGTGATATTCTTATTTAATGGCAATGATTCCTTCTCAAGTAATATACCGGGTGATCCAAGAGTCAGGACAAACTTTAAAAATTCATTAAAAAAGAGCAAATAATGATAGAAAATTGCGGTTTGCACAAATAGGTTTAGGGTATGATGGTTTTTTTTTTTTTAATGACAAGAAAGTTTGTTGTTCCAAATGTTACCGGTAGGTGGCGCTGACATGCACAATGGCAACCAAATTTCCAATTTAAAAAAAATCCGAAATCTCTGTAATGCTTTCTATGCAAACTGCAATTTTTTATCATTATTTTTTCTTTTGTAATGAATTTTTAAACTTTGCTGCACCCAGGATGCATCAAAAGCTAGTGAAAAATTCAAAAATTCATTAAAAAAGAACAAATCATGATACAAAATTGCAGTTTGCATAGAAAGCATTACAGAGATTTCGGATTTTTTAAAATTGGAAATTTGGTTCCCATTCTGCATGTCAGCGCCACCTACCGGTATCATTTGGAACTACAAACTTTCTTGTCATAAAAAAAAAACCCCATCATACCCCAAACCTATTTGTGCAAACCGCAATTTTCTATCATTATTTGCTCTTTTTTAATGAATTTTTAAAGTTTGTCCTGACTTTTGGATTACCCGGTATTTTGTCTTGGTAATAGTATGTAGCTGCTTCGTGTCATAGCGCTTGTGTCATCGCTTGGAAATTAATAAACGGCATGAACCCCTTTTATCGCCTTTTTAATAATTCCTCCATGTTGTGATCTTCATAACGTGTTTTTCCCAGTGTTTCATAGTTTTGTGTGCACCCTTTCGGTAGGATGTAAAAGTGACGAGCGCTAAGATGGATGTGTTTTTCCACAACATCATTATGTGGGTCAAAAAGTAGTTGGCCACCTCTTCATTTCTTTTGGGAATCTCCGTATGTGTATCTCTCCCTTTTGTGATGCCCGGCGTTCTTATGAAATAAGACTTAGTTTTCTCTCATTCAAAAAAAAAAAATAATAAATAAAAAAAAAATAGTTATGATGTCACTTTAACAGGAACTTTTTTTTAGTAGTGCTGCATTCGCAGGTATATCGTTATAAGCATTATGGATATCGATGCATTTTTTATTTCAATACAACAACGCAGTGTTTTCAAAATTTTTCATGCAATGCGTAATTGACAATTTCACATACCAACCATCGCCCACTTTCACATCAAAGGTGCTTTCGCGTCTGCAGAATAAAGGTGCTTTCGCGTCTGTAGACGCGAAAATTTTTTTATTTGGCAGACGCGAAAGCACCTTTATTATGAAAGCACCTTTATTCTTCAGACGCGAAAGCACCTTTACGCAGGTATATCTTTATAAGCATTATGGATATCGATGCACTTTTTATTTCAATACAACAACGTAGTGTTTTCAAAATTTTTCATGCAATGTGTAATTGACAATTTCACATACCAACCATCGCCCACTTTCACATTAAAGGTGCTTTCGCGTCTGCAGCCTCGAAAATGGTTTATAATGGTTAGTAATAGTCTGTGCACAAAACATAAAGGAAACTAACAAGGGAGGGGGAGGGCACGACCTCCGAAATACATTTGGAGATGAAACTCAGTATCATGATTATAATAACTTTAAGGTGTTCACCGCTCTATATAATGGCATCCAGTGGGGGTCAGTTCTAAGAAAAAAGCCTTTAAAACAATTCTAACTCAGCTTACATACTAATAAGAACCTGAATTCGACTGAGGCCAAATAATTTAGACGGTATCGTGCTCGGCTTTACTATTTTTTAAAAATCTAATTCTTTAAATTAATTTTTAGAATTAAATAAATCAATTATTTACGAACGTCAATCATTTTATTTTGCTTAGAAAAAATGCTTATTACGTATTAAATTATACTTAAGAATAATTAAAAAAACCTAATAGTTGTGTAAGAAGCGTTATGTTTTTCGTGTCGTGCGCAGGATGGCGTGAAATAAATGTTCAATAACAAAATAAATAAAATGCTAAATCAATTTTCAGTATATACAAAATATTCGTTTATTAGTATCGTTTTACAACGTTTCATCATCATGTACATTCTTCGTTCTACGCTCACTGTTCTTTCTTTTCTCACCACTGCCAGTCACAAAATCATAATGAATAAACGTTGCATTGGTGCAACCAAGAAGCTAACAATCGGTCCTCATGACAACAATTGACAAATAGATTGTAAAGAAAAATCATTCATAAATGAAAAATCATTATGACGGTGCACTGTTTACATTTTCATACTTAACTAAAACTTAAAATGCATAATAAAATATTTAAGCGACGAAATTTGCGTTACTTTAAACGAATACTTACGGTGTTCTACATTTCGTAACGACAGTATATGAAAATACATTACATAAAATTAGAATAAAACGGTCCTTTTGGATTACACACTTTATACTTTGAAGTAATATTTGCTTGTTCATTATTGATATCATTATCAACAATTTTTAAAGTTTCCAAACTAACTTATGGCGTTCTACATAGAACAAAGCTCATTTTCTGTTTATATAAGAAATTCGTTGATGGCCAGTTTAGTCCTTGCGCGTACATCTGCGAGTGTTACGTCTAGGATGACCTGCATCGCTCGTATTCCTTTCATCTTCTCTATTATCATTGTTGTTACTCTCATCATCAGATTCCGGTTCTCCGGGCTTTAACTGGGTTGTTGTTGTGTAACACTGATCCTTACCATTTCCTTCTAGTTGAGGTATCACCTGGCATAACCTTTGCGATGAGCAGTAGACCTGGGTATTTCGGTTGTGTTTTTGTTGATTGGCCGGTCGGAACACAACAAAACCTCGGTCATATCTTGACAGCCATCACAATATTTTTGATAAATTGCAGAACCTGTCATATTTGGTTATGACACCTAATCCTGATATATGCATATCACAAGGAAGTAAATTAAAAAACTGTTATTTACAGCTGCCACAACAGATTCCTCAACAGACCACTTACAATTTTCTTGTGATGATGTCATTTTCAGATTAATGAAGTACTGAAACAGAATATTTTAATTGTTTAAACACAAAACAGAAACCTTATCATACATGAAAATTTCCATCATAGATTCAACTCAAATTACTTGTATATAAAATTAACAGTTTTAAAATAATAGTACTTGTGCAAATTAAATTTAATCAATAAAAAAAAGCTGAAGTTTATACTGAATAAATATACCATTAAAAAGAGTTTGATTACTACAATCAGATTACTCAAATACAGGGGCGTAGCCAGAAATTTTTCATGGGGGGGTTTACGACTACTACAACTCATATATATGTATACGTGTGTGTGATAATAGAGTGAAGAATATACATTTTGTATGGCAAAAAATTCCTCATGGGGACTTTTATGATCCTCATGGGGACTTTTATGATCCCATCCTTATGATATGATGATGAAACTTTTATGATCCTCCTAACCCCCCCCTTGGCTACGCCCCGGCTCAAATATTTTTGTGAAAAATATTTTTTTTTAAATAAAACACCAAAACTAACTTGCTTAGAATAAAAGACAATGAACAATTAAAAAATAATAAATTATTAATTATACAATTACATCATATAACTCTTCTTCAGCAGCAAAAAGCTTCTACTTCCACACAGGCAGGAAGGTGAGAGAGTACTTCTTTCACTTTCCTGCTTGAATGGAAGTAGGAACATGGAACTGAAGAAGGGTGGACGCGTTCTACCGCCCAAAATGTTTTTTCAGTACCATAACTTTTATATATATGTGTTATTTATAAGATTACTTGTTAATTTTAATTTTTAAACACCTTTTTTAGTATTCTTTTATCATAGAAATCAGTTAAATTAATACGTAAAATTAATGTTAATTTTATGCGTATATAAACAGAATTTAATTAATCAAACAATTACATTAAATACGTACATTTTATTCAGTTATTTCATAAGTATTTAAATGATTAAGAACAATACATTCACTATGTAGAGGGAGCTAGTTTAGTTTGAAAAGAACCTTAATAATTACCTGCAAAATAATATCTAAGTACATCCTAAGAGAGATCACATCCATGGATGTGATATGCATTCGATAAAAATCCAATTATAAAGACTTTGTTTAAATAAATATGTAACAGATCTTGCCCTTTAACTTTTTGAATTATCTTCATCCACAAATTAAGAAATTCAATTACAGTTGGATTTTCATATTTTGGCACGTTTGCTTCATGAAACTGCTTCATGAAAGACTCCCAGTGCTGAGAAAATAGTGCATTGAGAGTCTGGGAAAAAGCTTTACTGAAACAAATTTAAATGAAGAACAAAATTCAGCGTGAACAAATAACAATGCATTACTAACTAATTAACATATCAATTTAACACTTTTCAAATATTGAAAGCTTTAAAGTTTGATTCACCTAAATAGGTAAGTAATTTAATATGCAAAATAATTACTAATCATTGACGTATTGAGAATGATTATGAAAGTGGAAACAGAGAGAAACATTGAGATAAAATATATTATAAATTGTATAAAAAATTAAACATTATTTTCTAAAATAAATTGAATAGAACAAAGTGATTTTTTCCGGAGATCTTTATTAAAAATCAAGATTGAAGCACAATTAATTTTTATACGCTAATAAATTTTACATTATCTTTCCAGCAATCATTTATTTTTACCAACAAATTTCAA
Organism: Cheiracanthium punctorium; assembly: GCA_038373885.1. Classification (NCBI taxonomy): domain Eukaryota; kingdom Metazoa; phylum Arthropoda; class Arachnida; order Araneae; family Cheiracanthiidae; genus Cheiracanthium; species Cheiracanthium punctorium. The sequence goes on from JAWZYV010015674.1 coordinate 13,370, forward strand.
CACCGAAATATCATAAATATAAAAAAATCATTTAATTTAGATAAAAGTTACTTAGATAAAAGTTATTTAGATAATAGTTTTACTATTATTTAAAATAACAAATGAAATTAAACTGAATTTCAGTTTGCTGCAACTAATGCAACAGAAAGTAAATATAATGAGAACTTTTTTGTGATATAATAATTAATTCTTCAATATACTAACCTGCGTTGAGATCAACCATGTTAGGAAGTGTGTTGCTGCACATACTATGGCAGTCAGAATCAAATTTAAATTTGAAATCAACAACGTGGGAAAGGAAATTTAAAATATTGATGTTTGTTTCAGCAAAAATATTATCTTTTATGTCACTGAATAATGACTAAAATCTCTCAAAAGGTATGCTTTTACTAGAAGCTGCATATTTATTACAAAAGGCCTTGATAAAGGAATAAATGAGATATTGATCTCTTGACCATTTCAAATGTTGTACCAGAAAAGAAAATAGCATTAATATTGACATAATAATATAAATAACTCGGTTGTTCGAGCCTCGTCAGGGGGAGACCCTCCTGAACCCCTCTAATTTTTTAGTTTCATTATTGCCATATTAAAACGATATTCATTGACTATGTCATTTTATCTCGCATCTTTTGCGTATTTCGCCTGGTAACCCTATGTTAAAATTTTTATGATTGTAACCTATTTATAGAGAAATACATGTGATGCATATTCTACAGCTTACGAAATATTGTAACAATAGATTAAAGCTGTTGTGAACTAATAGTATTTAAAAATATGTAAAAAATACATAGTGTTGACTCTAGAGAAAAAGACTGCCGGGCTGGGATTCAATAGAAAGGGTACTCTGTTTTTAAATAGGGCACTTTTGAGCAGTTGTGTAGAGGTGGGGGGCGGTTACACTGACTGAATGATTACGCCGGGCAGAAGTAACCCTTGCTATGTCGGAATAGGGAAGAATAAAAATGTTGACAAATAGCAGTGAAAATGTCATGCCAGAGGGCACAAAAAAAAAACAGAAAAAAAGGCCTCCAGAAGCTAAAAAGGAATTAAAAGGGCCACCAAGTGCTGCGCCCTGCTAAATTGTTCTAGAGTCAATACTATGATATTAACTGAAATATTATTTGGAACAAAATATTACAGAACTTTTTTCTAAATGATATAAAAATAAATAATGAAAAGTATTTCATTTATGTTTTCGCATTAAATACAAAAGCACAGGAGAGAAATATATATACAGTAGGTGCCACTTAATGTTAACGCGGATAATGTTATCGTTTGTTCAATATTATCAGAATAATGAAGTTCCGAACGGACATGCTAAAAATATCGGTTTTTGTAATCAAATCCTTCGTTTATTGTTAACACTTTTGCCTACCATTTTCGATTTCCCCCCCCCCCCCCCCATTCTGTAGCCAAAAGTGGATGCGTTTTGTTGGCCGATGTAGGAATTTCGAGTTTGGGCATGTGGCAGGTGGCGATTTTCTTACCTTTTCCTCCCTTCATTCAGTTTCCAGAACTGACGCATCCGAAACCACGTGACTTTTCTTAGACTGGAAAAGCAGGTTCCACTGTGTCTCCTTATTCGCACCTGTCGCTGTTCCTGTTCTTTTCGTGAGCAAGTCATCCAGCCTATTAAAAGTTATAGAATTTTTTCTCATTGTCCAGTTAAAACTTACAGCACTTTCAAGCATTTTAGCAATGAAGATAAAACGTAAAGGCGCGTTAACACCAAAGTTGACAACTAAAAGTTGACAAAACATTGTTTGTAGAAAACTAAAAGTTGTCAATTAAAAGTTGCTCTTCTCAAGTTAGAGCAATAAGTGGAAGATATTTTGTAGAAAACTAAAAGTTGCTCTTCTCAAATTCAGAGCAACAAGTGGTAAACTTGTTGCCAAAGAATTGGCGCGAAAGGCGGTAGTGTCAAGAATTAGGCAGTAGTGTCAAGGATGTCACACGAAGAAGACGCAATTATTGTCGCGGCTGCCTGTGTCATGCCATAGCCAGCCACTGTACAAGAGATCCCCGAAGATATTGCCCAGACAGCACATAAGCTTAAATCAAGCTTGACATTTCTTTGAATTTGACGCATTAATACAAGCTTGACAGTTCAATTCAATTTAAGCTTGCAGCAAGCTTGGAGAAGTCATTTGAACTGTCAAACTTGAATACAACTTGATTACTGCTTGATTTGGAAAGCCACATCCACATAACAAATAATTTATCATCAGTAATAAATGTACTTGACCATAGAATTAAAAAAAAAGATTCTATATTTCCAAATATGGAAATTCTTCAAAATAAAATACAATTATGCTACGAAATTGATTTCAAAATCAGTCGTTTGTCTCGATTTTGGCCAGTATTCCCCAACATGAGTGTCACGATATTGAAAGTTTTAAAACGTGTACTGCTTTTAAGTTTATATTATGCTTATTTCCATATTAGTAGAGTCTATAAATCACACATAACATTATTTTAATTTTGATTCATCCCATGGAAAAATAAAAGAAACAGATCAACATATCGGCCACTATATCTCGCCAGAAAATGGTGTGAACAATCACTTCAAACTTTAGTCATATCAGCCCAACTCAGGTTGGCCGAGTGGTTAGGACGCTGGCTTCCTAGCCCTTAGATAGCGAGTTCGATCGTGGAGCTTGATGGAAAAAGATTAAAATAGCTTGAAATTTCAGCGTAGAGGGAAAAATGCGTGGAAAAATAAAATATGTGGGGCGAGTACGCCGACGGGCGCCCCGTGTATTTAGGAAAATTTTTTAAGCTTGAAATTAAGCTTGCTATGTCAAGCTTAATGCAAGCTGGGCAAGTGTAAACTAGAACACTTGATTCAAGCTTGCATTAAGCTTACACGCTTGAAATTTTCAATTTTCAAGCTTAATTCAAGTTTATGGACTTGATAAATCAAGCTTGTGCAAATTTGATGCAAGTTTGCTGTGCTGTCTGGGTGGGTGAGACCCTCGTTGAAGGCTAGGAATAGGTACAGTGGAAGTGACATGATAGCTGATCTCCGAGAAGATGACGTCGATCCGTTGAGTAGTGGGCTCAAGTCACGAGCCCGACGTCGCGTCTGGGACGCGTGGAGGGAGAACAGTTCTCTACTAGTTGCCTACAAGTTGCTAGCGAAAAGCGCGCAGCAACAAATCTTCTACTTTTAGTTGTCAACTTTCTTTGATCTTTACCGACATTCCGCGGGAAACCAAAATTTAGTGGAAGATTCGTCTCTCCACAAGTGGAAGACAGAAAAAGTTCTACTACAGCAACAAATCTTTTACTTTTAGTTGTTAACTTTCTTTGATCTTTACCGACACTCCGCGGGAAACCAAAATTTAGTGGAAGCTTCGTCTCTCCACAAGTGGAGGACAGAAAAAGTTGCTGTATTTTGTAAAAAAAGCAACAAATTGCCGCAACTTGTGGAAAACTTAGTGGAAGACTTTGGTGTAAAAGCGCCTTAAGGATTTAACAATTAAGGACAAAATTGACATTTTGAAGTGCTTTGATAGGTTACCTAAGATGAGTCAAAGAAATGCTGCTGCTAATCTAAACATTTTTCAGCCACTACTCTGTAAAATTCTAAAGAAACGAGATTGAAAACAAAGCAAAGTTTAACGAAAATTTTAGCTGTAAACGAAAACGTACTGGGAAAGATGAAGTGGAATCTGCTTTGAAACTGTGGTTTGCCAATGTTATGGAAAGGATGCACGCATAAACGGTCTTTTAATGCGACACAAAGCTGAAGCAGAGGCGGCCCGAGGGGCGCGCGGGGCCCCAGTCGAAGCGCAAGAGCGGGGCCTCTTCCAACCCCTCCTAAATATAGAAAGCCTTACAACTACTACGTCACCAAGCTTTGACGTAATCATTTGGCCTACATTCAAAAAGTTGATTATGACAAAATAAAACTATTAAAAATTTCTGGTGAATTTACCCATGATTGGGAATACTTTAATAATTTGAGATTAAAAATATAATTTTACGACAAATGGCAGTTTTTAACCGTAACTAATTAGATAATGTGATAAGGAAATAGATCATACTGAATAATTTTGTATGAGAAAGATATTTTAATTTTAATATAAGATATTTTCTAATATTTGTAGTATTTACCAGAAATTTTTAATAGTTTTATTTTGTGAAAATAAAACTTTTAAATGTAGGCCAAATAATGACGTCAAAGGTTGGTGACGTAGGAGTTGTAAGGCTTTCTATATGTAGGAGGCGTTGCCTCTTCTCTATCATGTCTTATTCGATAGCACCAAAATGGCCCAGGAGCGGCGCCTCTATAAGCGCGGGGCCTTAAGCGATCGCCTACATTCGCACCCCCCTTGGCTGAAGATCTCGCATCTAAGATGGGCAAAAAAAATTTCATCGCAACGGACGGGTGGTTTAATCGCTGGAAAAAAAGAGAGAACATTGTGTTTAAACGCACACACGGAGAAGAAAAGGATGCTGATTTTCCAGCTGCAAATAAATGGATTTCTGAAGAATGGCCTAAGATAATTGCCGATTATGACCCCCAGAATATCTACAACGCGGATGAAACCGGACTCTATTCTGGGACGTAGCTATTCCGTTTTTATAGAGGGGGCTCCAAATTTTCCAAGGGGGGCTTTCATATATACACACGTAGACATATAAAACACACGCATATATGCGTGTATATATATATCAGAAACAATTCAGTAGTTACAGAGATGCCCATAGAGTGTAATGTATTAGAATTATTTTGAGTGCTCCAATAAAAGAACTATTTGTGCATAAATTTTAGCTTATGTTACTCAAGACAGGGTAGATTTCTAATAGTGACAAAATTTTTAGACTCGGTTCAGTGGTTACAGAGATGACAATTAAGAATAATGTTATTCTTATGAGTGTCCCTGTAAAATCGTGATATGTGCTAGAAAGGTAGCCTATATTACTCAAGAATAGTGTACCTTTTTGTCAGCGAAAATGTTGTAGACTCAGTTCTGTCATTACAGAGATACAAATGGAGCTTAATGTAATTCTTATGAGTGTCCCTGTAAAAGAACTATTTATGATGTATGCATAAAAAGTAGCCTATAATACTCTGAAATAGTGTAGCTTTCAATCAGTGAAAAAGTTTAAGAACCCGTCTAGTAGTTACAGAGATACCGATAGAGCGTGATGTATTAATTATTTTAAGTGTCCCTGGAAAAGACCTATATTTATGTTATATGGATGAAAATTAGCCTATAATACTCAGGAATAGAGCAGCTTTCTATCAGTGAAGAAAGTTTTCGTATCTGTTCAATAGTTACAGAGATACCCTTAGAACGTAATGTAATTCTATGAGTCTCCCTGTAAAACAGCTATTTATGCAATATGCATTAAAAGTAGCCTGTACTACTCAGGAATAGTGTAGATTTCCATCAGTGGAAAAAGTTGTAGAAACAGCTCAGTAATTTCAGAGGTGCCCATGGAACGTAATTTAATTCTTATGAGTGACCCTGTAAAAAAACTGTGATATATCAGGGTGTCTACCGCTCCGGAAAGTCTGGAAAAAGCCGGGAAATTGGAAAATGGGTCCGGAAAGTCTGGAAAAAACCGGGAAATTGGATAATGGGTCCGGAAAATTCACCAAAAGAATCATTTTTTTTTTCGGTATCCCTTTTTTTTAACCCTTCCTATTTGTCAGTCTCGAAACCGAAAGCAACTGCAACGCATTTTTCGGACCGCGAAAGCATCAAGCGATGTGTTTGCATAAGGAGGGAAAAATGGGGGCTCATCCATCGTGACGGGAGGGTAAAAAAGCTGTCGTCAGCGCGTGATCATCCGTCTGGTTTGCAATAGAATTTCATTCACTGATTATTTATTTTAACTCAGTGTTCTGGATTTGAAGTGTAGAAAGACGAATGTGGCTAAAATTTGTGCTAGAAGTATCGTGGACGGGATTAGTAGATGATCATACGTGATTTATTCAATAATTTTATTTTCCACGTACGTATTTATTTTTATTGCTTAATATTTCTCAATATTTATGTATGCATGCTCGCATATAACACAAGCAATTGGCTTCTTTTTTTCTTAGAAAGTGTGCGCTCTTTGTTTGAGTTTCGTTTTATTTTTTGAATTTAAAGTATTGGAAAGTGTTCAATTTGGAGGACTTATCTCTTCATTAGAATGGTTGCTGAAAGTCCGTCGAAGTAGTCCTCCGGGGAGCCCGGGCCTCCCAGCAGATATTATAACATTAATATTAACTCTAATAACAATAAGATTTAAAATCCCCCCCCCCCGGAAATGGAAACTTATATACGTTTCTGGTCCTTCTGCCACCCAAAAGTCAGGAAATTGACTTTCAGAAATTTGGTAGACACCTGTATATGTATAAAAGGTACCATCTATTACGCAGGAATAATGCAGTTTTCTATCAGTGAAAAAAGTTTTAGAATCGTTTCAGTAGTTACTGGGACGCCCGTAGAGCATAATGCATTAGAATAATTTTAAGTGTCCCAGTAAAAGAACTATTTGTACTATATACATGAAAGACAGCCTATAATACTCAGGAATAGTGTCGCTTCGTATCAGGAATAGTGTAGTGTGAAAAAATTTTTAGAATTGATTTCGTAGTTACAGACATACAGATAGATCGCTATGTAAATCATATGAGTGTCTCTGTAAAACAATTATTTGTGATACATGCATGAATTTTAGCTATGTTACTCAGAAATAATGTAGCTTTCTATAACTGAAATTTTTTTTAGAATCGATTCGGTGGTTACATAGATGCCCTTTGAGCAGAATGTAATTTTTATGAGTATCCGTGTAAATTTTAATATATGCATGAAAGGTAGCCTGTAATACTCAGGAATAGTGCAGTTTTTCATCACTGGAAGTTTTAGAATCGGTTCGTTAATTCCAGACATCCTAATGTAATTCGTATGAGTATCCCTGTAGAAGAATTAGTTGTGATATATTGTTTCGAATTTTTGTGGCTGTTCTGGGGTTTAAAGTAATTTAGAATTTGTATTCTACATGTCAAATAATTAAATTTTGCATTTTGTTGCATCGAAATTGATTAACTAGAACGGAAGATAAGAAATTTCGGGGTTCCCCATTGGTTAACATAGGGTTTTGTAGAAGAACAATCTCGAGAAATACTGGTGCTAGGGCTTAGCTGACTTCACTCTTCGGGAATTATTTTTGGTGTCAAATTTGGCGATATTTTCCAAAAAGTCGCAAAGCTTGGCCACATTTCGGACATTTAGCGGGATTTTTCCAATGGGTAAAAGTTTGTTTAAAAGTACATAAAGTTTTTTTTCTTGCATTAATATTACGTAATAGCCTAGCGATTCAACTGCATTTCTATGACATACTCAAAATTGGCTCTTTATGGGGATCCTTCGAGAAATTTCTCCTAGCTTCTGCGACACCTATAAAAGGACAGCACATTCTCCCAGTTGAGTCTCAGTTTGGTTCTGTCTGCTGATGAGAATATTTTTAGAATCGGTTTAGTATTTACTGAGATGCCCGTCTGGCGTAAATGTATTAGAATGATTTTGAGTGTCCCCGTAAAAATAAAAGAACTATTTGTGATATATGCATGGAAGATAGCCTATAATACTCAGGAATAGACAGGATGTAGCTTTCTATCAGGAACAGTATTGTGTGAAAAAATTTTTAGAATCGATTCAGTACTTAGACATACACACAGATAACAGTGTAATTCATATGATTGTCCTTGTAAAGGAATTATTTATGATATATGCCATCAATTTTAGTTTATGTTACTCACGAATAGTGTAGCTTTCCGTCAGTGAAAAAAATCTCATATGGACAACACATGACTTCCTTGTACATCTATTAAATCAAAAATATTTTCGGCCCACTTCATCTAAACTTATTTTGTTTGTTTGAGATAAAATACTGCAGTAATAGTAAGGTTTAGCGAATTCTACCCAAATATTTCCGATATCGCCAAGCTGGGTTCAATTTGAAAGATTTCCTTCTGACATTTCATTTGCCGATATTTCACCAAAAGCCGACAAACTTGAGATTTTGGGGATAGCCAAGGTAGTCATTGACCACAGACTTTCAATGAATTGAATGTATCCATGCGCCTTAATGTATTTTAAGTCATTTGGCAGACCCTGTAAATAAATCACCCAGTGGATTGCAATAAAAAAAGAGATGCACCGTTAGATGTTACAATAGTTCTAAATACAAAATTTCAAAATTCTACGGGTAAAATTTTTCGAGTTACGCAAAATACGTAATAATTTTTGTCTCCAAATTTGGCGAGATTTTAGGCATGGACCAAACAATGACTGAGTATCGCCAAATTTGGCAATGTTTCGCCAAAACTCGCCAAGGACGATGACAAAAGTCAGTTTTGGGCATGGACCCAATGACTGACTATCGCCAGTTTGGCGATATTTGGGCAAAACTCGCCATGGTTGACGACAGACGGCGAGATTTTAGGCATGGACCGAACAATGACTGTCTACAGATGTAATATATTGAAGATGTCCATAGACATTAATGTACTGAAATTCTTTTGGGTGGTCCTGTAAATAAACTCTAAAATAGATTGGAACCAAAAACGAGATGCAAAACTAGATGTTACAAAATTCTTATATAAGAAATTTCAACATTCTACGACTAATAGTTTTTGAGAGTTAAATACAAACACATGTACACATACAGTCGCCAAGCTTGGCGAGTTTTGGTGTATTTCTTGAGGGAGGCACGTAACCGCGGTCGGACCATTACCTAACTATATGGTTGGACGGTATCGTGCTTGAAATGGATCAAAAAGTCCTTAAAATTGTCATTTACCGTAATGTATTGGAAATCTTTTGACTGTTCCTGTAGCAGAACTATAAATGATAAAGACACTTTTTTCGATGAAGCAATTCATTTTGTAACCCTTAACAGCATATATCACTTCTGAGTCGTTCGAAGTAGCCTAATACCTCTAAAATGCGCTTTAATTAATATCTGTCCGTAGAGCGTAATGTGTTTAAAATCTTTTGGGCGGTCCTGTCGATAAACTATCCAGTTGAATGGGACCGAAAGGGGAGGTGTACTGTACAACTAAATATTACAACAATCCTAAATACAAAATTTCATCATTCTACGACCAATAGTTTTTGGAATATGCGAGTTACATGCATACGTGCGTACAGATGGCATAGAAAAACTCGTCAAAGTAGACTCGCCGTTGGTCAAAATTATATGATCCTGCATGCTAGCTTACGATGAGATGCATCGCAAAAAGTCTTAAAATTAAATATAGCGGTAGTCAAAATCGGGATTTTCGTCGAAATTTGGCCCCGAAATTATTCGGGATAACGTTACTTCCTTATACTCCGTACAAGGAAGTAAAAAATTTTACAATCGGTTCATTAGTTCCAGAGATCGTAATGTAAATCGAATGAGTATCACTGTAAAAGACCTATTTGTGATATATCCATGAAAGGTAGCCATAATACTCCGGACTAATGTAGCTTTCTATCAGTGAAAAAAGTTTTAGAATCGGTTCAGAAGTTAAAGAAATATCGATAGAGGGTACTGCATTTAAATTATTTTGACAATTCCTGTAAAAGAAATATTTATGCTATATACATGAACTTAAGCTTATGATACTCAGGAATAGTGCAGCTTTCTACCTGAGAAATGTTTTTAGAATCTGGTCAATTACAAATTTTTTTAGAATCTGGTTACAATTATGCCAATTTTATGTATTTCTTATGAGAGCACCTATAAAATTGTTATATATGTTGCGGAAGTACTCTGCTTGTTTCCGGGGTACGTCGTTCTAAAGTCCAGTTTGGTGTAGAAAGTTCCAGTAAAAAGTCCACTGGTCAGGATGGAACACAACTTTATTGCTTCTAGAACTTCGTTGAACAGTCAGCTGTACAAAATTCACAAGCACAATTAAACAGTAATGTGCTCTTAACAGTCCGCTTAGATCAGAAGCTCTCACAAATGCTGTATTTCTCACACAAAATAAAACACTTTCACAGGCAAAAATTCAGTGAAAATATACGAGAGATAACACTAATAGGCTCTCAAGACTCAGCAATCAAGAATTTACACACAGCACTTAAATTCAAAGCTTCATAAACAGCGCGAAACACCGCTTCTATCACAGAGCAAAGCAAACGTACTCACTCTCTCAAAGCTTGATCAACACTGCACCGGGGCTTCAGAAACACGCTTATATTTATACTTGACGCAGAAGCTACAAGAATCTTCGAGAAAGTCTATTTATCGAGGATTCCACATAAAAGTGGGAATGTTGATTACGTCATAGGAGAGAAATGTTAGGTTATTATGCGTTTTTAATAAGGAAAAATCAACTTTCAGGCCCCATTCAGAAAATCGCGCCAAATAACCAAAATACCGCCAAGCTTGGCGACTTTTGGCGAAATGTCGCCAAAAATATGTCCCCAAAAGTAAAGAGATCGAAGTCCTAGGGACCCATATTTCTCGAGATTTCTAGAAACCCATAGAAAAACAATGGGGAAACCGAAACCTCTGTATCATTGGTATATCCTGTATTTTTGCATTATTTCCAACAATTATGTCCCTTTGTTCAAAGTTATTTTGAATAAAGTTTTAGTCCTCTGTTTCAAATTATATTATTGACACACATTTTAAATGGCATTGTTATACTGAGTATTTTTGCATTATTACCAACAATTACTGCCCTTTGTCGAAAGTCATTTTAAATAAAGGTTTAGTCCACTGTTTCAAAGTATATTATTGACACACAATTTTAAAGAGCATTGTTATATCCTGTATTTTTGCCTTATTTCCAACAATTACGCCCCTTTGTTGAAAGTCATTTAAAATAAAGGTTTAGTACATTGTTTCAAAGCACATTATTGACGCAAATATTTAAAGTGCATTGTTATATCGTGTATTTTTGCCTTATTTCCAACATTTACGCCTCTTTGTTGAAAGTCATTTTAAATAAAGGTTTAGTCCACAGTTTCAGAGCATATTATTGACGTACATTTTTAAAGACCATTGTTATATCGTGTATTTTTGCCTTATTTCCAACAATTACGTTCCTTCGTTGAAAGTCATTTTTAATAAATGTTTAGTGCACTGTTTCAAATTATATTATTGACACACATTTTTAAAGAGCATTGCTATATCGTGTATTTTTGCCTTTCCAACAATTACGCCCCTTTGTCTAAAGTCATTTAAATAAAGGTTTAGTCCACTGTTTCAAAGTATATTATTGACACACAATTTTAAAGAGCATTGTTATATCGTGTATTTTTGCCTTATTTCCAACATTTACGCCTCTTTGTTGAAAGTCATTTTAAATAAAGGTTTAGTCCACAGTTTCAGAGCATATTATTGACGTACATTTTTAAAGACCATTGTTATATCGTGTATTTTTGCCTTATTTCCAACAATTACGTTCCTTCGTTGAAAGTCATTTTTAATAAATGTTTAGTGCACTGTTTCAAATTATGTTATTGACACACATTTTTAAAGAGCATTGCTATATCGTGTATTTTTGCCTTTCCAACAATTACGCCCCTTTGTCTAAAGTCATTTAAATAAAGGTTTAGTCCACTGTTTCAAAGTATATTATTGACAAACATTCTTAAAGAGCATTGTTATACCGTGCGTTTCTGCATTATTTCCAACAATTAACGTCCCTTTGTCGAAAGTCATTTTTAATAAATGTTTAGTCCACTGTTTCAACGTATGTTATTGACACACATTTTTAAAGAGCATTGTTATATCCTGTATTTTTGCATTATTTCCAACAATTACGTCCCTTTGTTCAAAGTTATTTTAGATAAAGGTTTAGTCCTCTGTTTCAAACTATATTATTGACACACATTTTAAAGGTCATTGTTATACTGAGTATTTTTGCATTATTACCAACAATTACTTCCCTGTGTTGAAAGTCATTTTAAATAAAGGTTTAGTCCACTGTTTCAATGTATTATCGCGGAACTGCTCTTCTTGTTTCCGGGGTTCGTCGTTCTAAAGTCCAGTTTCTGTAAAAAGTTCACGTAAAAAGTCACTTGTCAGGATGGAACACAAACTTTATTGCTTCTAGAACTTCGTAGAACAATCAGCTGTACACAATTCACAAGCACAATCTAGCAGTAACGTGCTTTTAACAATCCGCTTAGATCAGAAGCTCTCACAAATGCTGTATTTCTCACACAAAATAAGTCACTTTCACAGGCAAAAATTCAGTGAAAATACTCAAGAGATACCGTACACAATCCCTTAAGACACTACAATGAAGAATTTACACACAGCACTTTGAAAACAGCTTCGTAAAGCAAGCTAAGACACGGCTTCTATAGCACTATCAAAGCAAGCGTACTCTCACTGTACTCTCACTCTTCACACATTGAGCGTTCAACTCGCACTCAACTTTCGGGGCAATGCGCGGTTCTATATATATCCCAGGCAGAAAATGCGAGCAGCTTCAGAAGTCAATTTCTCGAGGATTCTACATTAAGTGTGAATTTTGATTATGTCATAGAAGATAAATGTTAGGTTATGCGTTTTTAATGCAGGAAAAACAACTTCCAGGCCCCATTGGGAAAAACGCGCCAAATGACCAAAAAGTCGCCAAGCTTGGCGACTTTTGCGAAATATCGCCAAATTTGGCGCCAAAAATAAGTCCTCAAAAGTGAAGAGATCTAAGCTCTAGGACTAATATTTCTCGAGATTTCTAGAACCTCCATTGAAAAACCATGGCAAACCGTAACCTCCATATCTCCAGTTCTAATTGGCCGATTTTGATGCAACAAAAAGCAAAATTTATCTATTTGAAGCGTAGAATACGAATTTTAAATCATTTTAAGCCACAGAGCAGCGGGTTGCCTCGAAAATTCGTAACATTGCCCCCTTCCCAAGGACTGCACGCTCCGGGCAGTACAATCCCTAGTTAGGAGGTCACACAAGTACCTACACTGTATAACACTTATCAAGATCTTAACAACATAATTCCAGAAAGTAATCAATAGCACAATAAGCAAATACACATTACTAAATAAATAATCAACATAATAAATAATTACACTGTAATAAATCATAAACATAATAAACAAATACGCATTAATGAAAACTAATATATTACAAATATGTACACTGAACATGGCGTAAGTAGTGAGTGAAAGAGAGTTGAGGAAAGAGGAAGAGAAGGGAAAGACAGGAAAGAAATGAGAGATGAAAGAAAAGAGGAATTACGCCATAGTGACCATGGTCTGAGCTAATTACAACCGCGGTAGATGACTAGCCGATCGTAATGTACAACTCTTGGCTTCGAGTTTGGTGACTTACGAATCCGTACGATGACGTCATTCAGCCGGTTTAGGACTGTGTAAGGACCGTCCCACGGAGATTGCAGCTTGGGAGACAGGCCTTTCCGTCGAGTAGGATTCCTAGCCAAACTTTGTCCCCTGCGTTGAACTCGTGTCCCGTAGCCTTCGTGTCGTAGCGAGTCTTCATCTTTTCCGTGTTCAGGTTGATCCGCTCCCGACCAAAATGATGCACATCTTCAAACCGTGCCCGAAGGTTTTCCACGTACTCCGCTGGCGATGAAGGCGCATCTGGAGGGCGGCCGAACACTAGATCGGCGGGAAGACGAAGATCTCTGCCGAACAGTATCTGGGAAGTTGTGAAGCCGGTAGTCTCATGGACGGCACTCCTATAGGCCAGCAGGAAGAGGGGGATTTTCTTGTCCCAGTCCTCTTGATTCCTAGATACCAGAAGTGAGAGGTTGTTTAAAATTGGTCGATTTTAACCTCTCCACCATGCCGTCGGATTGTGCGTGTAAAGGCGTAGTCTGGCTTTTGTCCATTCCGAGAAGTTGGCATAGTCCTTTAAAGACTGCAGAGGTAAAGTTCGTTCCTTGGTCGGAAGGAAGTTGCAGAGGGGTTCCATATCTGGAAATCCATTCTTGCACCAGTACCTCTGCTACGGTCGTAGCTTCTTGATCGGGAATAGGAAACGCTTCGGGCCATTTAGAGAAGTAGTCAATGACAACTAGGATGTATTTGTTGCCATCCGAAGTTCGCGGAAGAGGTCCCAGGATGTCGAGAGCAATCCTCTCAAAAGGCGCTCCTACATTATAACGATGTAGTCTTCCACGGCTTCGTTTCTTCGGGCCCTTACGGGCGGCACAGGCGTCACAAGCTTGACACGACTTTTCGACGTCGCCTCGAGCCCTAACCCAGTAGAAGCGCTCGCGAACTTTCTGCAGGGTCTTCATTACGCCAAAATGGCCTCCAGTGTAGCCATTATGAAGTTCTTCTAGAACCTTCGGAATCCTCGAACGAGGGAGTACTAACTGCCATCGGAGCATCTTGCCGTCATCCGACTCCCAATTTCGATACAGGACTCCATTTCTCAGGCGAAGCGAATTCCATAAAGCCCAGTACTGTTTTGTTGTCGGACTGTACGATGGTATTTCTTGCCAACTTGGCTTAGCGCTGGATTTTTGAATAAATTCCACAATAGGTTTGATGTCGCTGTCTGGTAATTGGTCCGCCCGAACATTTTCGTCACTCCAGTGATCTTGAGATGGTGCCGATGATGTAACTTGGCGGACAACGGGATGTTTCAGATGGTAATTTTTCTCTGTCCTGGAGCAATAGCGACAACTGTCTATGCAGGGCCCTCTCGAAAAAGCATCTGCATTTCCATGAGATGACCCTTTCCGATGACTATCTCGATGTCATATTCTTGTAAACGCTGTATCCACCTGGCTATTTGGCCCTCTGGATTCTTGAAATTTAGAAGCCAGGTTAAAGAGGCATGGTCCGTTCGGAGCAGGAACTTTCGGCCGTACAGGTAATGATGGAAGTGCTCCACGGCTTTAATGATAGCAAGAAGTTCCTTTCTCGTAACACAATAGTTACGCAATGACGTGTTCTTGGCCATCTATCTCCTGGGACAAAACTGCTCCAACACTCTCCTTACTTGCGTCTGTGTCCAGGATAAATGGCTTGTCAGGGTGAGGATAAGACAGGATCGGCGAAGATGTTAAAGCCGTCTTCAGTTCGTTGAATGCGTTCTCACATTCCTCAGTCCATAGAAATTTCTGTCCAGTCTCGGTCAATTTGTGAAGAGGTCTTGCAATTTGAGAAAAGCCCTTCACGAATTTTCGATAGTAAGTACACAGACCGAGAAAACTTCTTAAGTCATGGATATTCTCGGGACGACTCCAGTTCTGGACTGCGGACGTCTTTTCGGGATCGGTTCGGACTCCGTGGGCGGATATTATGTGCCCGAGGTAACGTACTTCCCGACGAAACAAATTGCACTTCGATGGACTTAGTTTCAAGCTTGCCTCTTTTAATTTCTGCAGTACCTTTCGAATGTTCTCGAGATGCTCTTCGAAAGTCCTTCCGACGATGATGATATCGTCCAAGTAAACGAGACATGCTTCGTAGGAAAGTCCTCTCAACACTGTCTCCATTAGTCGCTCGAATGTAGCAGGTGCGTTGCAGAGTCCAAAAGGCATAACTTCGAACTGCCATAATCCTTGTCCCGTGGTTAACGCAGTCTTTTCACGGTCGTCGGGATGAATTTCCACTTGCCAGTAACCACTTTTCAGATCCAGAGTGGAAAACCATTCGTTTCCCGATAAAGTGTCCAAAGTGTCGTCTATCCTGGGAAGAGGGTAGCTGTCTTTCTTGGTAATGTCATCCAGACGTCTGTAGTCAACACAGAACCGGGTGGAACCATCCTTCTTTCGAACCAAAACAATTGGCGAGGCCCAGGGACTAGTCGACGGCTCGATGACGTCATCACGCTGCATCTCCTCTAAAAGTCTGCTCACCTCTTCTTGCTTAGCAAACGGCAGCCGCCTAGGATGTTGCTTGATGGGAGAATGGCTGCCTGTATCTATCCTATGTTGAGTTAAGCTCGTACGGCCAAAGTCACCCGAAGTTCGGGAGAAGAGGTCTTCAAATTCAGCTATTACTTTCTCCGCAGCGCTTCTCTGTTCTACCGTTAACTCCACGTCTTGTATTAATTCCTTCGTCAGGCACTCGGAAGATTTAGCTGTCGTTTGGCTGATGTTCTTATTAATGCAGGTAACAGGAGTGCATGTCGCCAACACTTCATTTTTCTTTATCACCTTCGACTTGTCCGTCACATTTACTACTCTAACTGGAATTTCTGTTCTCGACAAGTCCACAAGTGTTGCTCCCACAAGTACTCCTCTGACGGAATCACTATTGTTTGGGTGTTCGATTAATCCAAACGGAATTTATTGCTTTCTTTTACTGTTCCAGAAATTATTGAATCAGTTCTGGGAGGTAGAATGATATCAGTCTGGGCTATTATTTGCTGAACAGGTAAAATAGTTTCATTTAATTTCGAACGCAGCTATTTATTCTGAGTCAGAACGAAGCTCATTATTCTTAAAGTCCAAGTTAAATTTGTGCGATTTTAAAAAGTCGAGTCCGAGAATAAAAGAGTCTGTAATATTGGCGACATATACCACATGGTCGTATCTGGCATTTCCAAACGTGATTTCTACTTGCGCTTTTCCGCCCACTTCGATCTTGTCACCTGTCACAGTCTGGAGGGTCAGCGAGGGCGGAGTCCAGATAATCTTCAAATTTAATTTCTTGGCCAGATCCGTCCTTATGATGGTTACGTTCGCTCTAGTATCAATCACCATGTGGCATAGGGAACCATTAACGTATCCCAGAACGAAGAGTCCATTACTGCCGCCATTCACTGATGAAATCTGTAAGACTTTCAAACGAGGCTTTTGAATATCCCTCAGCCTCTGTTCCTGAAAGTCGTCTCTTTTCTGTCTTCCTTCATGGGCTTCTCTGGTGCATTGATAACTGCGATCTTTACGACGAGAGTTCTTTTGTACGTCACAGTATTTTCGTAAATGCCCCTCGCTGTTGCACCTCCAACATTTCACTTTTCTTGGCTCTGACTGTTCTTGTCGTTCCACCAGATTTTCCAGGGTCTTTAATTTATTCTCTAATCTCTCCATTTCTCCATCCGTAGGCTCCTGGAATGACACAGCTCTAACATTATGCCGCTCTTTTCTTACGGCCAGCTGAGCTGCCTCTAGCTTCATGGCGAATACGAGGGCAGACCTGAGATCTTTATAATCCGCCAAGATCAATGCTTTCTGAATTTCAGAGTCCAAGAGGCCTTCAATAAAATATTGCACTGCAACTTCTTCTCGAACATTATCAGGATAACTTCCATAGGCTAGATGACACAGCCTATCTATGTCGGAAGCCAGCTCTTGGAGGGTCTCGCCAGGTCTCTGCATCCTTGACTTAAGTTGGATTCTACTATATTCTTTCTGGCACTTCTCTCCGAATTTCATCTCCAAGGCACTGGCAAGGGCGTCAAAATCTCCTATCTTCGTCGCTCCAATAGTTTGCAATACGTTAATTGCATCTCCGCTAACTGAAGCGGCCAGTTGGTCCGCTTTCTCGGACTCGCTCCAACCATTGGCTTTAGCGACGATTAAAAATTCGGTCTTGTATGCTTCTCAGGGAGTCTTTCCGTCATAAGGCGTTAATTTCACTGCTGTGCGGCGTGACGACGACCTCATGTTTTCAGGTACCTTTCCCAGCTTTACTGAACTGTCCAGTTTTTCTTCTAACTTGTTCTCAATCGTTTCCTCAATTTTATTATTAAATTCTTCACGTAATTCTTTCATGTTTTTCTCTTGACTTTCTTCTAGGAGCGACATTCTTCTCTCCATTATCTCTTGATTTTCCTGCACACTCTTTTCGAATTTCTCTAATTTTCCCAAAGCAGTCTCCATTTTCTCCAATCCCGATTTCATTTCTTCTTGACCGGCTTCAATTTTCTTCTCTAAATCCGCTTTCATCTGTTCTTGTCCGGCTTCAATTTTCTTTTCTAAATCGGCTTGTCCGGCTTCAATTTTCTTTTCTCAATCGGCTTGTCCGGCTTCAATTTTCTTTTCTAAATCGGTTTGTCCGTTTTTCATATCTTCTAATCCGGTTTTCATTTCGTCTTGTCCGGATTTCATTTCCTGCATCATATTCCTGAGCTTTTGAAGTTGTTCTTCCATTTTTTGTCTAGTCAAAACTATCAAATCCAGAAAATACAAAAACAATAGTACTTATTTTAGGTTATTTTCATTTGTGGTTGGGAGGGTGTCTCAGAGATGACTTTTACTAGCCAGAAAAATAAGTTTTCTCTGTAAACTGATAGTGTGATTGAGAAAATTTTGTAGACCTTTAACAGCATAGTTTCTTTATGAATGTTAACGTGCATGGGTTATTTCGAGTGCCATGGTAAGACATGACACTAAACATGGCAGACGACTGAAATATGAAAGTCCCGTGTTAGGGCCTACCACCCGGCTATCGATAACTGTCTGGAATTTTGGTCGGTTTTCTCCAGAAGTAACGCTAATAAAAAGTCCCTCGCCCAAGGAATCTCCCTGTAGGCAGATTTCCCTCGTGGAGGTTTGCTGAAGCTCAAACCAAACAGACCTCCCTCCCATACAGACACTCAGCTTGTCTGGCTGACGTATGTAAAATTATTATATCTGCAGGATTTTTACAGCCTTCAAAATAAAATCTTCACCTAAACACTGTTTTTTTCCTTAAAAAATATACCTCTAAAATAATTGTAAATATTATGTGGTGGAGGGAAATTGGAAAATCGCTTTTAAAAGTACTTTTAAAAGCTCTTTTTGTTACTTAAAAGTACATATTCCAGACTATCAAGCATTTTAGTGCTAAAATAGAGCAAAAAATTCAATATACTACAAAAACATTTCCTACAGCAAATGCTAGAAGACGGGGGAAGTCCTCCATAAAAAATGACATCTTTAATATTGTTCGCTTTTTCCGCTCTCCATTCATAATATCTGTAAAATTTCGTACAAACCCTCAATTCCATGTCCACAGCAATTAGGACACAGGCAAGCAGACAAATCGAAATCACAGATGATTCATCATCAACTTCATAAGAGTGTTAAAATGGGATCAAAAAGCACTTTCATGTTTCGATACTCCACAGTTACGTTATTTTTATAAAAAATACTAGCTGCTACCCACGACTTCGTCCGCGTTGGCTTTAGAATTAGGTCCCGAGAGGAATGTCGCATGTGTGAATAACAAATATTGTTGCGACAAAAGAAACTGCATTTAAATATTATTTACTTTTTACTTGTTTCAAATGAAGTATAATGCATGGTAGTATACTTCATTTAAAATAAGAGAATATGCAGAGTTACTAAATTTAGATTTTTTTCAGGCATTTGGCGAATAGAAACAGTTATGACAGTATTTGCGAACTGTTTTGTAAAAGAAATATTTATGCTATATGCATGAATTTTAGCCTATGTTAATCAGGAATAGTGCAGCTTTCTATTAGCGAAAAAGTTTTAGAATCGGTTTTATAGTTACAGAGATACCCAGAGAGCGTAATGTATTAGAATTATTTTGAGTGTTCCTGTAAAGGAACTATTTACGCTACATGCATGAATTTTAGCCTATAATACTCAAGAATAGTGTAGCTTACTATCAGTAAAAAAAGTTTAGGATTCGGTTCAGTACTTACTGAGATGCACATAGAGCGTAATGTAATTCTTATTAGCATTCCTGTAAAAGAACTATCTGTGATCTATGCATTAAAGGTAGCTTATAACACTTAGGATGCCACCGGTGTCTAAGAAGTTCTGCTCTCAAAACTGAAAGGCGGGAGGTGCCAGGTTCAAACCCCGATCGCGCCTGTCTACCTAGCCGCTCCCAGTTTTCCGTGGTTTTCTAAAAAACGTCGCGTAAATACGGGCTAGGATACCTTAGAAAGTCCCCCATAGAGGAATTCGCCATATAGGCCTAGGACCCTAGTGCAGTCAATCGGTCTTAATCCAAAAACAAACAAACAATAATACTCAGGAATAATGTAACTTTCAATCAGTGAAAAAAGTTTTAGGATCGGTTTAGTAGCTACAAAATGTCCATAGAGCGCTACGCATTAGAATTATTTTGAGTGTCTTTGTAAAAGAATTATTTATGCTATATGCTTGAAAGGCTGCCTGTATGTATTGGAGTAATTCCTTCTAAACTTCCTTAGTGACTGTGATTTGTCTATAAATGTTCATAAGCATTCATTCTGGATTAATTTATTATGCTTAATTTACATTTGTACATTTATGACACAGGTTTTAAAAGTTTAGCCGTATTATTCGGTCGAACATGCCTGTCCGTCATTACATCTGGTTCTTATCTCTCGTGAAACATACTGAAGTAAACATACTCACCCAGTGGCGCTGCAATCGCGCAGAAATTTTCTCTTCCAGTAGGAAAGTCACAAGATTCTACAGTATGTTAATCCAGGGCATAAGCTATTTTCATTACAAATTTTTCCAAATCCGTTCAACCATTTTTGTGTGATTCAGTCAAAAACATCCAAACACACAAACGTACACATTTATATTATTGGTAGGATTTGGAAATTTATGAGCGTTAAGAAACACATCTGGACTTTTCTTCGTACTTACGTATTATCCCGGCGGTCATTCCCGCCAAACTGTTTTTTCGTCAAATGAGTTGCCAAACTGTTGCCAATCGTATTCAAAACCATTAATAATTTCATGTGCCCGGCATTCATTTCGGCAAAAAATCGCTTGTCTTGGTGGACCGCAGGGATAATACGTAAGTACCCTTTTCTTTACTTATGCTTTTTAATTTGGGGTAAAATCAACATAATTTCCATGTTTTTCAAGTGCATGTGAATTTGCAAATACAATTTCTGCTTTATTTTAAAAGCATAAATCATTTTTGCGGGCAATAAAATGGCTTTTAATTAATAGTTAGAAAAGTAGTTAAAATTTCAAAATTCTGAGCCTCAGGTGCACTTTACCGAAGTTATGTGCTCAGTCATGCTCAAATTTTAAAAGCTCTGCTTTCTGTAGATTTGTCTGGAGAACATTCATTTTTATTATTACAGATAGATAGATTTGGCATAAAACTGGCTTAATTTCCGTGGTATTTAATGTTTTTCAGATGCACGCGCTTCTTTGTTGAAGTAATAGCATTCCCTTTAGCTCAAAACACGAATCATTTGATACGGGCGAAACTCGCCAAGCATGGCAACGTAAAAACGGTTTTTAATTAATAATTAAAAAAGTAATTAAAAATCTAAAATTCTAAGTAGCCTATAACCATCTCCAGGGTCCCATCTATATCTAAACCAAAATGCATCCTAATCGATTCAGCGGTTTAGGCGTGAAAGCGTCATAAACAAACAAACAAACAAACAAACTCACTTTCGCATTTAAAATATTAGTTAGGATTCATGTGCCTTCCTCAAAAATAATTATTGCCAAGGTGTTTTAAAAATACATTGAATGCATCTGAAACGGAGCTATAAACTTAGTCTTTTGATGTCTATTTCAGTAGTTACATTATCACAATAAAATGAAAAATTTTGCAAGTAAAATATAAAAGCAAGCAACTTAAAAAAGAAGAAAGAAAGAAATCAACAGATCTGACTAATATGCTTTCCTGTATAATTAAACTCTTATTCCCTAATTTTGAATTAATGGATGTTCAAACATTCCCCAGCGATGCGTACGTGAAATTTGAAGAAAACCTTGACAGTAATTAGGTTTGAGAGGATCAGAATCCATTCGTCTTCCTGTGATAACATTACCTCGTCTCATAGCCATTGAAAAAAAACACGACCGCCGATTCTGAGAAAGTATTCAAAGTGAAGTGGTACGCCTGGGGAAACAGTGGACTCAGGCCTACAGGACACCCCCCATTGTGGCAGCTAATTGCCTCTCCGTTCTCACGCCTTCTCAGAGGGGGAAGCAACGTTTCCGGACACGGTCTTGCCGCTTTGAGAAACAAAAACAGAATGTTAGAAAACTCGGCCTTGCCAGTTCTGAAGCACATTTCAAATAGTGAGAATAGTCGTTCTTGTCAATATGAGAGGCATTCTTGACGAACGGCTAAACACGGGCTTGACAGCCGGAGGGTAAATAAATTAATTACTAGTCTTTATTAAAAATTAGATAAAATTAATTAAGTTGATAAAGCTAAGTTATGTAAATGGTTAAATTACTTTTAAGTAACTTTGTTAATTAACTTGTTAAAATAAATTATAAATATAATTAATAAGAATATTTCTTTAAAAGATTTTTAAGGCTTCTTTTTTCAGCAAAAATAATCCCCAACATACCTAACAGACAAGAAAATGCTTAGTTAAGTAAACATTTTGCATAAGATTTTGTGAGATTTATTTGATCACCTTGTTAAGAATCATCAATAAAGCTTTTAACTCAATTAAGAAACACTTAATAAAGTTAAGTTGTTCTAAACCTAAATTTTCATTTTTTAAATTTTTTTCAGTTTTTAAGTTATTACACCTATAAAAACAATTCATTCAATTTTTCATCATTCACTTGTCTCTGTAAGAATTAATTCAATAGTCCAAACAATTTAAATATTATAGTTAATACTTGAAAATATTAATAACACCTCTGTTCAAAAGAACCATATAATGGTATAAATATCTATTCCAGTTATTCAATGTATATTCCACTACAAATTCCATTTATTATTATTATTATTATTTTTTTTTTTTAATGGACAACAATAGCTAAAATTTTTTTCAGGATTATCATGCAGCCATAATAAGTATTCTGTTGATATTAGCAATCAGCTGGTCACCTATTTAAGTGGCAATATTGAAATAGCTGGAAAGGAGATAAGAGCATCAATTCTATCTTTCTCTTCCTTTCCCTCCTCGTCTAGCTAAGAAAGAAAACCAAAAAGTAAGAAAGGGGGAAAAATTATGTTTTGACAGTAAATTTCTAACTTTTGAACAAATTAAGATGTCTTTTTTAAAATTTAGACTCTGAATCAATTTTTGTATTTCAAAGTGATCCCCAAAATTTCAAACAAATCGGTCCATTAAAAAAAATTACAGATGAATGAATTTTTACACAGTTGATTTCCACCCCCCCCCCTTCTCATCACCATCTGCTACTCTACTACCAGGCGTTGATCCAAGGTGAGGGCGGTGGGGATGATCACTCCCTCTTGGGTGAAGTCCAAAAATCTGTTAAAATATACTATGAAAGTACAATGAAAAGTATGTAGCCTTTTTTTCTATGGGGTGCATTGCGGGTACTACTCCCTGTCCTTTTTAATCATCACTTATTATATATATATATATATATATATATATATTTTATCAATAAAATAATTAATTACATTAATTGTATAATTGATTATATTAATTAATTATAAAATGATTTTGAGCATTCTAGCCCCGTTTCAGGTACAAAATCGCGCCCTCCTTGAGTAATTTCTGGATCCGCCCCTGTCTACTACCCGGACTGGGCCTCCAGAGCGATTCCCGGCTTCCCCGAGAAGGAAAGAGGGCGTGGGAGTTCTATTACCAAATTCCTACCTTTCATTTGTCATGTATCTAAGCCAGACTTTCCCCCAGACATGGGCGGGAGGGAGCGGCGCCCTGTCTGCCCCTTGATCGGAAGAATACTGCCCTTTTTGCCCCTTTGATATAAAAAAGCACCATCCATGCCACTTTGTTTTCATTCATAGCGCCATCGTCCCCGTCTGTTTACATTTATCACCGTGCGTCATGCCTTCCTCTTTGTTGACATTAGTCAGCGCTTTCCCATATTTGAGACCACCTGCTAAAGTATCCAAAAAGGGCCGAAAGATGTTCTTTTACCGTGATGAATGCTTTTATATAGCTTGCAGGGACAAGAGGACATGCATCAATGTCAAGTGGACAGAGAATATTTTAAGACATGCTTTTTCGCTTTTTTTTTTATCGAGCCGCACTCGCTATTTGTAGTCTGAAAAGCACTCAATCAGTAGCCATCCGCTCTTGTAGCCATGCATAGTAAATGGTATAAAGCTATGATAGCAAATCAATTAAAGTGCATATGTCTGTTCTCTAGTATGTTCATCCTTTTTCTTACACAGCTAAGCTGCATAAAGGGTAAAGATTAATATTGATCATTCAAAGAAAAAGGCAGAGGAGCGGGAAAACAGCCACCTCAAGAGTTTTCATTTGTCGCTCTGTTTAAAGTCTCACAAGATAAATCACTTTTCAAAGTGGTATTCCTTTTAAAAGTTCTAGGAAAGAAGGTCTCAAAAGGCAAAATATTCTAGAGCGCCAGTCTTAGAATACCTCTTGCTTTTTATAAATCTGCATTCATGTGCAGAATATAACAGACCCGTAAGTAGAGAAGAGGAGGGGGCACAAAAACTTAATATAATTTCTCACATTTACCTTTTATGAAAAGGGCATAGCCGGATCTAAGGTGAGGGATAGCAAGCCAAGCTGAAGTCTCTGCCCCAGACCTGAACTTCTATGGGCGGCAAATTTAAGTGTAAGAAACTTTAAAGGTTAAGAGGGAACTGCAGTTTTCTGATTTTATCCGATGTAGGAATCCCTGTCCCGGAAGGCAATAATTGAAAGGAAAAAGATACAGGGGATGACGAAGGGGCAAAGTGCTACTTCTTACCAGGGCCGGCCCAAAGGGGGTTGAAAGTAGGCTATCGCCTAAGGCTCCGCGATTAAAGAAGGCCCGCTAAAGGGCCATTTTTTTTTTTTTTTTTTTTTGCAGTCACACGAGCTTTGTAGGTGGTTGTTGTAATATATCCCGAAAAAAGCCGAGAAATAAAGCTAATATGTACTAGCAGTGCTAGTAGTTACTTACATAAGACATGATAGAAAAGAGACCCTGCACGCCTCTCAGGCCGGCCTTGTTCTTACAGCTAAATTAATTTACACTAGATAGAATAGTTTTTCAGATAATGATGACGTATTTCATGTAATTTAAACTGGTATTGGTAGACGGGCAAAGTGTGAAGGTCCCGAGTTCGAGTCCCATCGCACGTCCGTCGACCTAACCGTTCGGAGTTTTCCGTGGTTTTCTCCGAAACTTTGCGTAAATACGGGTTAGGACCCCTTAAAAAGACCCCCACGGGGGGCCTGCCATCATTTTGAGGTACCCCTTCCATCTACTCCTATTCAATTCCACACATATAAATAACAAATATCGCAGTTTTGAGGCACTCTGGGTTTTTTACTATAGGCCCGGGCCTTATGGGCCTATTCGGTTATCAGATCCTGTTTCACGAATTTTTGATTTGATATCATGCCTTCCGTTATGAGTGTAGTTTCGTGATACCAGGGATTGATGCAGGGCAAGGTATTTTGTACCTATTCCAATAATAGGCATCAGAGTTGGGCAAAATACATAAAAAATGTATTTTCGATACAAAATACAAATTACATTTATTCAAACACAAAAAAATACAAAATACTTTCTAAATTAAAAAAATAAGAGTATTTTCAAAATACACATAAAATACGTCTAAAACTTCAGTCAAGAATAAGTAAAATTTTCTGTAGAAACTTCTAGTTTATTTCATTCCAATGTATTTTAAGATGAACAAACAAATGTAATAGTGACTATCTTTTTTTTATACATGAGTTTTTCCTGGAATAAATTGCATCTTAAAAGGCATGAAAGCAAAACTGTGACAAGTATTTATTGAACGTTATTTTTTAATGACAATGAATGGAAGTATAAAATTAAAAATATTTCTAAACGAAGATGAGTTAAATTATATTTCTAGTTTTAGATGTATTCATAGCCTCACCATGGCACAGTAGTTATGTCACTAAAAATGGTAGACGGCCGAAGTGTGAAGGTTCCGGGTTCGGGTCCCCTCGCGCACCTGCCGATCTAACGGTCTGGAATTTTGGTAGGTTTTCTCCAGATGTATTGTGAATACGTGTTAGAACCCCTTAGAAAGCCCATCGACCTATGCACCCCACATCCTTGGCAGATTGCCCTAGTGTAGCGTTGCCGTAATCACACAAACATTAGATGCATTGATATATTATTACTAAAGAAAAGTGTGTGTATTAATTTACTTAACAGTATGCAATTTAATAAAGAAATTATGAAAAGGACTTTTAAAAGATGGTATAATTATTCTAAGCACTATGATTTAGAAAAAGGATGCTTTGCTTTTAAAAAAATTAGTTTTACGAACTGATTATCGATTCTAATAAATTTCTTTTTGGAGCATTTATAATACCTGCAAAGGAAAAACGTCTTTCGACGGGAGCACTAGTCGGCAAACTTGTGTTAAATTTCATGAAAAGTTCGTTTACTGTCGAATGTGAATTTAGAACTTTCAAATCTGTTGATATTTCGGAAAGAAACTGCAGCAGTTCAAGTTCAACCTCTTTTTCGAGAATTTGTGGTATATGGTTCGGAGTCATTAAAGTCAAACGAATCATCATCATCATCATTCGCAGTAGTTTTATTGTCAACTTCTCTCGCATCACTCTGAAATTACTTCAATTTGATAAGAACAACATTAAAAATTGAAAAGTTTACTGAAATGTTTCATTTATTTCATTCAAGCTAATAAAATAAAACCTTATGTTAAGAAGCATAAATTTAGGGTTCAAGCTCTTAAAGCGAATTCAATCTCATATCTAATAATTTGTAAAACAGACATCAATGCGGCGGTGCAAATTTCTGAGAACTCGAATACGATCCATCCACGATTGTAAATATCTGATGAGAAAAAGATGAGTAAATGATGAACAATTAAAATTAATAAAAGAACGACTTTTACTTAGATTTCCAAACAAGACAAAAAAATAATAAATAAAAAAATAAATAAATATTGTTTTTCCTTTATACTTTTTTTAAAATGTAGGATAAACATTCTTTGATGGAAAGAGAAGTACGACTTGCCGAGCATTCAAATAAAAAAGTTTCCCTCACTTGAAATAAAAGGCGGTGAAAATCTCGTATATTAATATTTATGACTTACTGAATTCAGTTAAACATTTGAAAAAAAGAGCTCAATCAATTTTATGATAAAATTGAAGTTTTACCTTTAAGGGAGTTTTAAAATTTGCAGTAGTTTTGAATGTTCCACTTATGATAGACTTTTTAGGTTGGCAAAGCTGGCACTACGCTATCAGCTCTGCTGAATCAGCTACCAGCAATACAGAAAGCCTCCCAGACCAAATCATTAAACTAATCTAAATAGGCGCATGAGATTTCTCCCCTCCTTCCTGTTTAATATAACCTAAGAGTCACAAAAAATCGTAACACCTCTTTAGTTACCATATATAATACTAAAATAGTGCAGATGCAACAGAATTGTTTGTGTCATGAACTGGGAAAAAATTAATGACAGCAGTTCTATTATTTTTGTTTTATTTTTCCAAACGAAGCTAATTTTGGTGTAAGAAAACTTCAGAATTAAAAAATGTATTTTCAGTATTTTGAAAATACAAAATAGATTGAAAATGTATTTTGAAAATAGTATTTCAAATAAATGTATTTGAATGGGGGGATGCACGACATTTTTGTTGCATATTTTGTTTATGGATTTTTAGTCTGGATATATTGTTATTGTTGCATTTATATTGTTTTTATATAAATCTTTGACCTTTGGTTTTAAGAGAAGCGGTGGGGTTGGGGACTACCCCCCCCCCCAAGTGTTATCTCAGCGGTCTGCCAAGACGAGCGATGTTTTGCCAAGGTAATTGACGGACACATGAAATTATTGATGGTCAGAATACGATTGGCAAAAGTTTTGATGAAAATAGTTTGGCGGGAATGACCACCGGGATAATAATACACAAGTACCGAAAATTTTTGTGTTAATCATTGTGGATGTCAGTGATCGCGATAGCGCCTGTAGATGCGTATTTCAGGCTTTAGAAATTCAGAATACGCCTTAAAAATTTCGGAATGCGTATTTTTACGTATTACTTTTCCACATAAAATTAGGTATATTTTGATAAATAATTATGATTTGCTGATTTTAAATTTAAAAAATCCAATTATTGCACTGGTTTTTGTTAAACTGACATTTATGTACCTAGACGTATAATCAGTTATTATTATTTATGTGTCAAATGCAATTTAATTACGTATTTGAATATTTAGCATAATTGTTCGTTGCTTTAATTACTCCATTGGAAAAGAAAATACTCTTTCTAAAAAGGTTAAGGAGTATTTTTACTCTTCTGAAAAAATGCTAGATCGATCACTGGTGGATGTCTAAGCATTTTATAGCTTTTGACGTAAACATTTTTAATGCATCTTGTGGAGTGTCATGTGAAGCAGGGTCCACGTCCCATACTCCGGTAACTGCGTGTTAACGCCATCAGATGGCTTCACCCTTCCAATAGTTGTGTTGTTGTTTGGTCAAATTGGACTAAAAAAAATCCCTTTCTAAACGCGATGTTTTGCGCATACGCGCTATTTTCGGAAACTAAAAATTTTTAAAATACATAATCGCTAAACTTTTAAGTTAAAAAAAATCTCATTTTATTGCTTTATTTAAAAACTTAATCTTTTTAGAGAGCCGATTTTTTTGCGCCATTGTTTACTACAGTAAAACCTGTGTTGAACTACCCCCTGGTCTACCCGACCATGTCTAAGCGGTCCCGAGTACCATATAATTATAAATAATGGTTAACTTTCGT
The DNA here is from genome assembly GCA_038373885.1 of Cheiracanthium punctorium. Classification (NCBI taxonomy): domain Eukaryota; kingdom Metazoa; phylum Arthropoda; class Arachnida; order Araneae; family Cheiracanthiidae; genus Cheiracanthium; species Cheiracanthium punctorium. The sequence goes on from JAWZYV010015674.1 coordinate 41,885, forward strand.
TAGTGAACGACCACCTGCCTGACGCGACCAAAGACCGCTATGTATAAGAAACAAATTTATTTAAAATCCTATTTTAACGACCGCGAATTCTTAAAAAAATTCCTATTTTCTCCTATTTGAGTTAAGTTAGTTGTTCGGATGATCAGCAATCACGCGGTATGATGAAAACGAAAACGAAAGTTGACACTTGTTTAGTTGAGTTGTAACGCATCTTCCACTCACTAAATAATCCATGGAGGCACAACGCAATAGCGGCATGCACGCAGTTACTTGTGTTACTGCTTCTTGGAAGATATTTATTGAAAATAGAATTTTATGCATTTACTCATTACAGTGAATCGTTCAGCACAATTTCTTTTAAAACATTTCTTCGAAAAATAATTCCATCACAAAATCTGCGCACCGTAGGAAAATACTACCGAGAATGACGTCATTGTTTCGACCAATGAGCGATGCCGATACTGGCGAAAGCTAAGCACGCAAAATTCAACACGGAACCTGTGTTTATATTTACAACGTGATTTGTTCTCAGACTCAGAAACGAAACTACGCTTAATTTTTTTCAAAATATACCGCATTACCTGAATTCAAAGACCGACCATCCTTAAAGACCACATTTTCTTGGTCCCAGTAGTGGTCTTTAAAAACAGGTTTCACTGTATCGGAAAGCCGGGATTGCGTCAGAATTTCTGATCAGCAAAACATCGCCAAAAAGAAACTAAAGCTGTTCCAACGCTTGATTTATTCACATACAACAAAGAAAAATCCAAAATGTCGGGGATGGGGTGGGATGCACGCCCCCCCCCCCCAAGGAACCTGGTCTTGGCTACGTCCCCGCCTTCCTATAAGATTTGTTTACATTTAGAATTGTACAATTATTTTTTCGAAAAATACACAAATACAGTAATTATAAGCAAGCGAAACTCAAATATAAAGAGAGATGTTCAAGATTGAAAACTTTACTTGTACCAAGGAGGTCAAAGTAAACACATCAACAGAGTTGCCAACCTGGCAAGGACAAAAGTCAGGAGATTTTTTCTAAAAGTGAGGAGTCATGTTTTCGATTAAAAAACTCAATTTTAAAAGATCAAGGATGCATAAGCTAAAACTACATTTTGGAGAGAGAAATTAAAAGCATTTTTGATGCAACTTGTTGCCGGAAATAGTATTTTTAGAGCACAAAAAAAATTAAAATTGGGTCATGCCTTCTATTAGGTAGTCAGTATCTTGTAAAAATTTTGGTAACGTAAAAAATATTCAGTTAGAAAATAAAAAATTGGAGTTAATTTTTACACTTAAGGCATTGTAGGATTGAACAAAACAATATGAAAGAAAAAAGTAATAATTTTTTAAGAGTAATGGAAAAAGATAGAAATTAGAATGCTTTAGAACATGAAGCTGCACTTATTATACATTTGCCAGTGAAGCCCAAATTTTTTTATGTCACATATGTGTGGGTTCCTGGAACTAGTTTGCAGAAAAGAGAAAAATGCTGAGAAGGGTTCCTTGCCGAGACAGAACTTTAAAAACAAGATTTAAAATACAAAAAATTCAATTTTTCATGTGACGAACGATAAAAATCAGGAGAAATGTACCGAAAATCAGGAGACTTGGCAACTCTGCATCAACAATCCATCACATAACAACAAATTGAACTGTTTTACCTTCTGTATTAGGAAGTGAACAGCCACATCTATTTGACAACACTGCTTTAGAAATCAGGGTTGTTCGATTGTCGTAATCCCGACTTCGGCACAAGTAAAAGAAAGATCTAGTGAAAGTTTTGGTATTTTTTACATCAAAAGGATTCCAGTCTCTAGAAACGGAATTCAATAAAATTTTATTATTAGCTGAAATTTTAGATGCATTTAATGTACTTCTAACTACAGCCAAAGCCATTTTTATAATATTAATTGAACAACGATAGGTCAAACATCAGTATCACGATCACGTTTTCTGTCGGCTACTTTGGTATCACAGTGGAGTGGAGTTGTTTGCTAACTACTTGTTGGTGTAGGCCAACTATTCCTATATCTATCGGGCCAATGGCCAATAGGTGCGTCTGCGCATGCTCGTGGAAATAGGAGAGTAGAAACAGTGAAGGCAGCGAAGAGCATGACGATGCTGCCGCCATCTGTTCGTTCAAAATATACATAGTTTAATATTGTGATTATCCATATGAATTATTCATTAAATTAGATTATCTATTATCTTGCATGAATATTTTTCAACGCTCATTTTAATGAAACATAATTTTAGTTAATGAACATTAGTTTATTTTATAATGATCAAATGAAAATGATTAAAGATAAAATATATTGAAATGGAAATGTAAATTTTATTACCAGATAGATCTTCAATTTTGCTTTGGCTGATCAAAAATAAAAGCATAAAAATGTTAAATTATAAATTTAATTTACATATGAAACTCATGAATGTAAATTAAGCCACTTTAATGTAAATATTTTGCATTTTTTCTAAAAAATTTAGAAATATGCCAAGTGACTTAATTAGAGTATCTTTTAAAAATTATTTTCATTTTAAGAAATAAAACTAAATTGGATATAACATTATGTATTGCAAAGTTCACTGAAGTTTTCCTATTTTAAAATAACTATTGAAAGTAATAAAACAGCAAATATACTTGGCATTGAAACAAGCATTTCAAATAATCTATATAAACTTATATACTGATATTTGTCAATTTGAATGTACCACAACAAGTTATTAAAATTAATTTGATTTATATAATTTTTTTAACTAAAAAGCAAAAAGTTTAAATGAGTTTGAAAATAATAATGTGAAATATTGTTTTTTTTTTAAATAAAAAGTGCCTTAACTAAAATTTTAAATAAGTATTTAAATCAAATGACTTTTAATAACTTGTTGTAGTACATTCAAGTTTACAAATACCAGCACATCACCTTATATTGATTATTGAAAATGTTTATTTCAAATACCATGTATATTTGCTGTTTATTATTTTCAATAGTTACTTTAAAATAGGAAAACTTCAGTAAGCTTTTCAATACATAATGATATATCCAATTTAGTTTTATTTCTTAAAATGAAAATAAAAAAATCTGGAGTGACTCCACTCGACTTTCCGAACACTTACGATTAAGATCATTACCAAGCATTTAAATAAATTTTAATCGATGAATAATTCAAACATATATACCAAATTGAAGCTCGATCGAATGTACCGTTTAAACGCTAGCGCACTTTCAAGAATTTCTCCCCATAGGCCATAATGTAAAAGAAATCTTTGTCGTAGCCCTGTAGAAAAACTGTAAGTCCTATAAACATAAAAATCAATACCGGTCTTACAATGGTGGTTTATAACATGTAAACCCAATTTGAGCTCAATCGAATGTACCGTTTAAACGCTAGCGCACTTTCCAAAATTTTCCTCCATAGGCCATAATGTAAAAGAAATTTTTGTCGTAGCCCTGTAGAAAAACTGTAAGTCCTATACACATCAAAATCAATATCGGTCTTGCGAAGGTGGTTTATAACATGTATACCCAATTTGAGCTCAATCGAATGTACCGTTTAAACGCTAGCGCACTTTCAAGAATTTCTCCCCATAGGCCATAATGTAAAAGAAATCTTTATTTTATCCCTGTAGAAAAAACTGCAAGTCCTATACACATCAAAATCAATACAGGTCTTGCGACGGTGGTTTATAACATGTATACCCAATTTGAGCTCAATCGAATGTACCGTTTAAACGCTAGCGCACTTTCCAGAATTTTCCTCCATAGGCCATAATGTAAAAGAAATCTTTGTCGTAGCCCTGTAGAAAAACTGTAAGTCCTATACACACCAAAATCAATACCGGTCTTGCGACGGTGGTTTATAACATATATACCCAATTTGAGCTCAATCGCATGCCCTGTTCAGGAGCTATCGTGTTCACTCACATACACACAAACACACATACACACACACACACACGCACATACACACATACATACATACATCTCGTAAAAATAGCATAAATGAATTCAGAAGACCTCAAAACGTGTAAATACACCAAAATCTCGAATTCGAATTTTTTCATGATTACAATACTTTCCTTACATGGTACATGTTCGGAAAGTAAAAGACAGAATTTTAATAGACAAATCCCAAAGATTGGATCAGATAGAATGTTACTGAGCTACACGTTGCTTGATTCTTGCATGTTCATTGGTACATAAAAATTTAAACTTCACACTACAGTAGACCACTACCCCCATATCACGGTAGATATTTTGTTATAGGAACCCGTGTTCTACGGGTCCTGAGCTATACTCCACCTGGAGTGCGGACTCCGCGTATAATCGCTGGAAAAATTATTTGCAGAAACACAATGATATTTAATGTTGCCATTCAAAAGTTATATTAATTAGGAGTTAAAGCATAATAAAATCAGAACATCTGTTTCAGTTGTATTTTTAATTATGTAAAACCCTACTGGACACCACACATGGCGATTTTTCATTATTTGGCGGCTGCCGTACATGTATAGTTAATAATGAGCTCTAAGAAAACAGTACTTCACACGTTTTCTTTGATAAAAACTACGGAACAGCTAGGATAGCTTGCCACCCATGGCGACTTTTCATTATTTGGTGATTTACACATGCTCAAGACCTATAATTACTGCTCATGCAAGGTTCCCGGAAAGCCGTTATCCATATTTTTATATTCATAATCCTTTGCAGATTGGCGTATTTAGCACCACGAATTATATCATCTCGCCGCGCTGGCAAATAGGCATAGTTAACGCCACCAAATATGTCTACTGGTAGGAAATACTCCAGCTGGACCGAACCGCCTTTAAAATAATCTGCACTTTAATTATTTTTCATTTTCAAGATACTGGGTTCCAGCATTCTGGAACTCGATGCTTATATTCACCCTGCTTGGAAAGATACTATTTTGCCGGATCATTCCTAATGCAGAGATGACGCTTTTAAAATCAGTTACAATTAGTTATTGTGTTTTGGAAAATCGAATAGTCGCTCCTGTTGTCTAAGCAAACTTACTACTTGAAAATTCTCAACTTTGTGTAACACACTTTGAATTATTTATTTCATATACTTTTTTATTTGGCGTAAAATGGGCGTAATTGTAACTCATGTTTGTGAATTTCACGCGATTCTACTACATTGTTGCAAAGAAATGAATGATTTTATGCCAAATCTGGCAACTATTCTGTTTATTTTTTCAGTTTTTTATTAATATCTTCTTAAATTCGATTCTTCTTCGATTTTTGAAATTTAAGTCAGCTTAGCAGGTTCCTCGGAATTTTTCGAATATGTGGGCACCTTAGTCGAAACTCAAATCCTCACGGTTTAGGAGGAGATAAATGAACAAGCTCTGACAGCGCCAGCGGCCTTTACTTTTTTCTAGAATAGAGAGATACTTTTAAAAAAGTCACTTGACATATTTCTAAATTTTTTAGAAAAAAATGCAAAAATTTAGATTTTTAGCAAAAATTTATTTCATATGTACAACCTCCAAAAAAAGTATTCGAGCAAGAGAGAGCAAGAGAGAAATTTCCTACGTTGGTTTCGTATATTAAAAATTATTTATCATAGAATATGAATTAGGTTATGTATAAATATGAATTTCCATATTTCTGTCAGGTTGTGCGTTTTTCAAAAACTCAATTATTATTCTCAAATCTAAAATAGGAAATTTCTCTCTTGCTCGAATACTTTTTTTGGAGGGTGTAAATGAAATTTATAATTTAACATTTTTATGCTTTTACTAGCTGAAGTACCCGTTCTTCGTGCGGGAATGAATGGACTTTTTGATATTAATATTGTTGTGATTACTATTTATTGTAATAAATAGATATAGCAAAATGGATATCGCGTTATATTGTGTTCAATAATCATGCATACTGAATTTCAAGGCAATCGTTTTTACGGTGCAGATGGCGATGCGGCGTAGCGCAATCTAGTGGAGAGTTTTAGCAAAACGGATAGGTCGAAAATATTCTTCCCATTCAGATATCGATGTCTACGAATTTTCATGACGATCGGCTGAATAGTCCTGAAGTCCATGTGTTGACGCGACATCTAGTGTCAAGTTATAGGAAAATGGATCGTGCCAAACTCTTCCCCGTGTTAAATATCTATCTATATCTATTTTCATAGAGATCATTCGCACAGTCAAGAAGTGATACACTGCAGGGCCATCTAGTGGTTAATTAAAGTAATGATATGCTACAGCGCCGTCATGTGGCGAGTTATAGCAAAATGGATAACGCCAAAATATTCTCATTGTTCAAATAGCTATGTGTACTGATTTTCATAGCCACCGTTTGAATGGTCAAAAATTTGGCCTGCTGCAGCGTCATCTAGTGGCGAGTTAAAATAATAATGCATTGCAGTGCCATCTAGTGGTGAGTAACATCAAAAGTAACACAGTTACAATATATTCTTCGTGCTCAAATGTGTAAGTATAAAAAATTTTATGCCGATCGGTCGAACGGTATAGAAGTTGATGCTTTGCAGCGCTATTTAGAGGTAAGTTACAGCAAATGGATAGTGAAAAATATTCTCCGTGTTCTAATATCCGCGTGTACCCAATTTCATCGAAATTAGTTGGACGGTATTCGCATAGCAAACGGCTAAACGGAATAGAATTCGACGTTCTGCTGCGCCACCTAGTGGCAAGTTAGAGGAAAACGGATAGCATAAAAACCTTCTCCATGATAAAAGACTTAGGTGAACCAAATTTCATAGTGATCGGTGAAACGGTGCTGGAGTTTTTCAACCTCCTACACACATACCAACATTCATTTTTATCTAAACCAGTCTTATTATATATACCTGTCTCAAGTAAAATCCAGTTTCAAATCTAAGCCTCGCCAAAGTGCCAGCATACGCCATTTTGCAAGAGTTTTTTCAGGGAATCATTCGAAGCATTGACTTAGCAGCAATCAAAATGGGAAATGGTTTGACCGCCAGGCATTTATTTGAAAAGTGGAATCCCTTAATACAGCCTCATTTTTTAAATTATTAACTATAACATATTTTAATCATCGTTACCTCGATGCACTAAATGCGAAAATTTCAATTTTCTGAAATTTGGCGGATTTCCCCCAAGTTAAATCAATGTACTCAATTGGCGAGAATTCTGAAGCTACATCGCTTGAAATGCCCTAATAACTGCATTATTTCTGCACGGATAGTTAAAATTTAATGCTGTATTCTAAGAAAACCTATACACTTGTTTTCAAAAATGCTATTCCCTTAAGCTCTCAGTAAATGGCACCAAAAAGCCTAAAGCTGTGCAAACCGCTAGAACTCACTTTCTAAAAATCGGCCTATCAGCCATTTTATTTTTCGCCAAACTAAAAAAATTTACATATTAGTCTCGGAAATCTTCGATCCTCATTGTTTTGCCTATAAAACATTTCATTCCTGCTCTCATTTCTTATGCGCACACGATATTATAATTAAAAATATAACCTTACAAATATAAACTAAAAAAATCATTATTATTCTTTTATTTTTACTTTAAGAATTTAAAACATTTTATTCGGCAAAATCGCCACACATGGCAACCAAGATGCTTATTTCACACACTTTTTTCACTACAAGGGTTACAATTACGTAAAGTTTTCTGCGTGGAGAACATAAAATATCTCTTAAATTCCGGGAACGCGTGGACTTTCAAAGTTTTAAAGTGGACTATCATTTATTCTATATTATTTTACATATCTGTGTAAAATTTCAGGCTGACAGGTCCATTTTTGTGGAATTGTATACTACCCAAATCAACAAACTGACAAACAGAATTTCATTTTTATTTATAAGATAACCTACGCTTGTTTTTAAAAATACCCCCTCATTAAATTGCGCCAAGCGCTAGAATCATAGAAAATCTGACACACTTTCAGATTTTAAATACGCGCTAAAGTGCTATATATAAAAAGAGTTATAATCCATGGGTCTTCCCTATTTTTGTTCCTTCTTTCATTAAGTTGGAAAGTGTATCATTATTCATGAGTGTGATTAAACAAAATTAAAATTGATATTTCTAATATCCTTTTTTCTGGATGTAATACATTAGATATAGATGCAGAAAAGCTGCTCAGAAATATGCACAATTCCAACTGAATGAAAATTTCAAAAACTTATACGCAGGTGTATTCATAACCCAAATAGCAGACGATTAAATTACGATAAATAGCGCCAAGCGTTAGAATCCTCCTCAAAATCGAACATCAACCCCTTTTATTTTTCGCCCAATTAAAAAGTTGCACATTTATTTTCGGAAAATTTCCAAATTCTATTTTTCTTTTGAGTATAAATCATTTCATTCCCGCTCTGATTTCACATGCACACAATATTTTAATTTAAAAACAACCTTACAAATAATCCAGACAAAATAAAAAAAATACGTTATTCTTTTATTTTTACTTCAAGAGTCTGAATCATTTAATGAACTGCCGAATGTGGCCGAATGTGGCAACCTAGATAAGCTTAATCGTCGCTTAATGCACTGTGGGGTTACAATTACGAAATGGCGGAAAGCAAAAATTAGCCTTTTGCGATACGTTTTTATCGATATTTCCTAAAATAGTTCGAATTTTGAAAAAATCGCTTCGAGGTGTGTCGGGACATGTCATGGAGAATTTCCGTTCAAAATTTGGTAGGTCTACGATCACCCGTTTGCGAGCTACGCGAGACACAGACAAACAAACTAACTGTTTACACACATTGTTTTATTAATATAGATACCAGTCTCAAATAAAATCCAGTTTCAAATCTAAGCCTCGCCAAAGTGCCAACATACACCATTTTGCAAGAGTTTTTTCAGGGAATCATTCGAAGCATTGACTTAGCATCAATCAATTTTGGAAATGGTTCGGCCATCAAAAAGTAAAGCACGCATTTATTTGAGAAATGTAATCCCTTAATACAGCCGCATTTTTTAAATTATCAACTATATAACGTGTTTTATTCATCGTCACTCCGATGTACTATATGCGAAGATTTCAATTATCTGAAATTTGGCGGAATTCCCCCAACTTAAATCAATGCACTCAATTGACGCGAATGCTGAAGATAGATCGCTTGAAATCCCCTAATAACTGCATTTTTTCCGCACGGATCATTAAAATTTAACGCTGTATTCTAATAAAACCTTTGCACTTGTTTTCAAAAATCCGTTTCCTTAAGCTCTCAGTAAATTGCTCCAAGCCGGAAACTGTGCAAACCGCTAGAACTCACTTTCTCGGCATTTGAGCCATTTTATTTTTTCGCCAAACTAAAAAATTTTAACATATTAGCTTCGGAAATCTTCAATTCTTATTGTTTTGCGTATAAAACATTTCATTCCTACTCCGATTTCCCATGCAAACGATATTATAATTTTAAAAAAATAACCTCACGAATATAAACTAAAAAAAAAAAATCATTATTATTCTTTTAATTTTACTTTGAGAATTTAAAACATTTTATTTGGCAAAATCGCCACACATGGCAACCACGATCCTTATTTCACACTTTTTTCACTACAGGGACACAATTACGGAAAGCTTTTTGCGTGGAGAACATAAAAAATCTCTTAAATTCCGGGAACGGGTGGACTTTCAAAGTTTTAAAGTAGACTACGATTTATTCTATATTATTTTACATATCTGTGCAAAATTTCAGGCTGATAGGTCCAATTTTGTGGATTTCTATACGAATCAAATCCACAAACAAACAAACAAACAGAATTTCATTTTTATTTATAAGGATTTTCCATCAGCCAAAGCAAAATTGAAGATCTGGTAATAAAATTCACATTTCAATATATTTTATCTTTAATCATTATAAAATAAACTAATGTTCATTAACTAAAATTATGCTTCTCTCTATTGTAAAAAAAAAAGTAAGGGCTGCTGTCGTCGCCGCTGTCAAAAGGTTGTTCGCCACCTTCTCCTAAACCGTGGCGATTTGAATTTCGAGAAACATGTCCACGTATTCGGAAAATTCCGAGGAAACTGCTGAGCTAAGTTAAATTTCGAAAAACGAATTATTTTAGAAGATATTAATAAAAAACTGAAAAAATAAACATAATGGTTGCCAGATTTGGCATAAAATCATTCATTCCTTTGCAACAAAGCAATTCCAAGTACAGAGTTGCCAACTCTCCTGATTTTTCATTGATCTCCTGCCAACCTGATTTAGGATACATTTCTCCTGATTTTTCATTATTTGCTCTTATTTTCTCCTGATTTTTAACATTTATCAAATGGATAATGCGATTTTTTGAATTTGAACTCTTTTTATAAGTTTTGTCGCGGAAAGGACCCCTTCTCAGCATTTTCCCCTTTCCTGTAATCAAACTAGTTCCAGGAACCCACGCATGTGTGACATCATAAAGTTTGGACTTTACTGACACGTGTATAATAGTGAAAGAAGTGTAGCTTCATGTTCTAAAGCATTGAAATTTCTATCTTTTTCTATCACTCTTAAAAATGATTATTTTTCATTTGACAATGTTTTGTTTAATCCTCCAATGACTTAAGAGTAAAAAATTGACCCCAATTTTTAACTTTCCAACTTAACATTTTTCATGTTGCTAAATTTTTTACAAGCTACTGACTTTTTTTGTGGACCAAAAAAATCTATATCTGGCAACAAACAGCACCAAAGATGCTTTTTTCTCTCACTCTCCAAAATGTAGTTTCAGCTGATACAACCCTGATCTTTTAAAGTTTAGTTTTTGAATAGAAAACAAGTACTGATTTTTAGAATAAAATCTCCTGATTTTTCACTTTGCCAGGTTGGCAACTCTGCAAGTATGTAGAATCGCGTGAAATTGACAAACATGAAGTAGCATTACTACCATTTTACACCAAATTAAAAAGATATGAAATAAATAACTCAACAGTGCGTTACAAAGTCAGCAATTTTCAAATAGTAACTTCGCTTAGACAACAGGAGTTTAGAATTAGCGATTATTCGTTTTTCCAAAACAGAATAGCTAATATCTTGAAAATGAAAAATAATTAAAATGCAGATTATTTTAAAGCCGGTTTGGTCTAGCTGGATTATTTGCTACCAGTAGAAATATTTGGCGGCGTTAACTATGCCATTATAGCAGTTATAACTTAGAGTACACTTTGGATATTTGCTAGCGCGACGAGATGGTATAATTCGTGGTGCTAAGTACGCCAATCTGCAGAGAATTATGTAAAAGAAAATATGGATGACGGTTTTCTGGTAACCTTAAATGAACAGTAATTATAGGTTGTGAGCATGTGTAAATCGCCAAATAATGAAAATTCGCCATTGGTGGCAGGCTATTCTATCTGTTCTGTAGCTTTTATTAACTTTACATGTACGCAAGTCGCCAAATAATGAAAAATCGCCATGGGTGGCAAATTCGCAAGGTGTCCAATAGGTTTTACATAATTAAAAATACAGCTGAATCAGATGTTCTGATTTTATTACGCTTTAGCTCCTAATTAATATAACTTTTGAATGGCAACATTAAATATCATTGTGTTTCCGAGGAGTGCAAATAATTTTTCCAGCGATTATAAGCGGAGTCCGCACTCCAGGTGGAGTATAGCTCAGGACTCGTACAACACGGATTCCCATAGCAAAATATCTCCCATGTTATGAGGTGGAGGGGGTCTACTGTAGTGTGAAGTTTAAATTTTTATGTACCAATGAACAGGCAAGAACCAAGCAATGTGTAGCTCAGTAACATTCTATCTAAAACAATCTTCGGGTTTTGTCTGTTGAAATTATGTCTTTTTTACGAATAAGCCTTATTAGAATTAGGGCCGAATGCCTCATACGAAAAGCGAGCGTATCGAGTCTGGGGGGCCTTGGCCCCTAGTCATTAAAACGAGCGTTGAAAAATGTTCATTGAAGATAATAGCCCAGATAACACACGTGTCCATTTTATGTCTATTTCTGATCCAACTCATCCATAATACATCCTTGTCTATACATAGACATCCATAAGACATCCATTTATGGACATAATCTGGAAAATCCAGAATATGTCCATGACCATATGACCAAAACTAG